>JARACY010006210.1:0-18224 GCA_029255725.1 Scrobipalpa atriplicella
GTCGTCAGGTTGTACGGATAGGCATTTTATTTTCATACCTGAAAGAATTCTGGTGAAAGTTGTTCAGTTTTATTGACTGAGGCAACCCCTATCAGTTCTGGTACGCAGTCCCTTACACTCCGTATAATTTTTTATGTTAAAAGATTAACTAAGGAACTTGGATAAAATAATTCGGTACCATTACATGAAGATCAAAACAGTTACTTCTGTTATTCCAATTTAAGTAAATTCGTAACAATGAACCATTATGTCATGTTGTTTATAGAGTGTATGCTTTTTGTTACATAATCCTTACATAATATAAAACAAAGTCGCTTCCCTCAGTCATACATACGTATGCTTAGATCTTTAAAACTAACTACGCTACGGATTCTGATGCGGTTTTTTTAAATAAATAGAGTGATTCATGAGGAAGGTTTTTAACTGACTTTTACCACGGGAAAGTATGTCATTCCCACGGGAAAAGTTGTTTTTTGGGCTGGACAAAGTCTGCCGGGTCCGCTAGTCCTTCATAAATAAGATAATAAATACAATACTTACAATGAATATTTAAGGCAATCATCCAATTCCATAATGGCGGCCTGGTTACCACATCTGAAACAAACAGGGTTACACGTTACTACTAGTACTAATACACACAAAAAAAAAAAAAAAAAAAAAGATTGTCTTTGCTGACTGTACTTTCCATGTTAAATAGCGCATTCAAGAAAAGACATTGAGTTGACTCGAAAATCCACTCAACAACCAAAAGAAAACAATAAAATACATAAGAGACCAAATTACACTAAAATGTACCAGAACTCAGTCGCTGGTTTGGTTTGCGGTCAAATATTTAATTATTTCATTCATTAGTGGTTACGGAGCGCATATTTTCTTAAGGTATGTTGTAGAATAACATACTTGAGTCACGACAATAGTGGAATTCTTGCCTAAATATTTGTACAGGCCATTTAAGTTTAATACACGCGGCCTTATTTCTCTATTTTATGTGATAGAAACAACATAGGACAAATGTATAATGTAGGTATATTTCTATGCTCATCCCTCTACATCTTACAGGGCATGCAGTGCTAACGGGCAATAAAAAGCTATTCATGTAGCGGCTTTTAATTATATTTTCAATAAAAATACTGTGATTTGCACTTTATCAGCAACACATTGTCAAAATTAAGATATCAGATCCTTTTACTGACTTCTTCGGTATACACGAGAAGGCAAATTCTATGTTTTTATTATTTCCAGTCTAGCGTGAAACTTTCAACTACAAGTACATAGTTTAATAATGGTGTCGATTCTGTTGCAGACACAACTTATTATAGTTTGGTTCTTTCACTTTCTAAAATTTGAATAAAATAGAGAACAACAACACAACAGCTGATTATAACACAAAGTGAGACAAAGTCTAAAATAAGACGGCATGCTAGATGGAGTCGTCTTATTAAAGCAATATACGTCACTTTGACAGGATTATGATCAGCTGTTGTGTTGTTGTCTCTATTTTATTCAAATTTTAGAAAGTGACAGAACCAAACAAACATAAGTTAAGTTGTGCCTGCAACAGAATCGGCACCAATGACAACTTATACCATCGCTTTAGTCGACTCTATTATGATAATACCCTGTCCACTTATTATATCGATTACGTATAACATTAAGCCTTTGATGCCATGTCATTGCTAATGTTATTACTGGGCGTTTGACCTGCTACCGTCGACACTATCCTATTAGGGGTAGCGTAACCTTGCACTTGAATTTCAAATTAAAACATCGGTTTTTTTTTTAATGTGATTTAATTAAACATATCTGACTTCTTTCTTGTGCTGCACTAATATTGTAAACCATGTCAGAGGCCTATCAGCTGTTCAAATAAACAGTTTTAAAACTCTTGACACCAGGGTTCGTAAGGTCGTCCTCAACAAAGAAGAAGTATCGCACTTCTTGTCGTGTTGAAGGAAGTCTATAAAATGTAGTTTCATAGTTTGTGTATAAACCACTATCAAAAACAATCACAACACAACTTCTACAAGCGACCGTGTCCGACTGCAAAACGTGCCCTCATGCACGGAATCATCGTACTTATACGAAACTCCGGTAATGGCTTGGAACCTGATGCAGTGATGCTGTGATTGATCGTCTGCGCTATGGGCTGATGCTATGGGGTAAGCTCACCTATAGCAGTAGTTGGGTGCGGAGAATATGGTGACGACGTTGCGGTCGTGGCACCAGTTGTACCCCTCCATGACGAGCTGGTGGGCGCGGGAGACCAGGGTCAGGCCGTTGCTGTGGTTGAACGTCTCGGAGATGTCCTGGCCGAACGTGTAACCGGCACCACGCGGCGATATGCCCCATCCGCCTCTGTAAACACAAAGCAACGATAAGAAGGTGATTTGATGAGACTCTTGAACAAAAAAGTATTCTTAAGGATTTTAGACAGACACAGAAATAAAAGCAAAAAAGATAATTTAGAACATCATAAAGTTGCAATTCATAGTTCCTGGTAGGAACAGAAGGAAAATTTGCGAAAAATTACCACTTTTAGCACTTTTGGTATCTGTAACTGCTGTAAACACTGAATCATGAATTTATAGTGCTTAAAACAAACTTCAGTACCTATTCTTTAATCTGGTTTACTAGTACGGCTCCATGTCCGAACAAAAGTCAGTTTTATGGTCCCATCGTGAAGAAAGCATGAAACTTGGCATGAATGTAGCTGTCATGTATGTGCTTCAATGTAGATATGGAAGCACTTCAAGAAATTATTTTTCCCCCCACTTCCCCCCCTTTTTATCTCCCTCATTCTGGTTTTTCGAATTTTCTACAAAAACCATAAGACTGAGGAGTTTACTCTTCAGAGACCAAATCATCGTCGATAAATTACCTACAAAACGATACTACATTTTATAGTGGTAAGATTAATATATTTCTGTATACAGCCACCAACGTATTATGAAATTGTAAAAACAGGCACACTTTTTTCTTTCTTGCTCCATTTATAGGAAAACGACAAGAGTGGTGATAAAATAGTCTAAAGAAGTTATATACCTTATACATTAAGCTACAAAATGACACTTATTTCATAGTCGTAAAGGCATTATATCCAGAGTTACAGCTTACCGCGTCTGACTCAAGTACTCTTTTTTTTCCTTTTTACAATACTACATACATACCATACATACATAAAATCACGCCTTTATCCCAAATGGGGTAGGCAGAGCGAAAACGACCTAAATAAGGTCGTCCCGCCACGTCTGACAAGTTTTGAGGGCTATTAATTACAGATTATTATGTAGGTAGTGTATTGCTTTAGTGACGGGTTGTCAGCCCATCGCCTAAATTGCAATAATTGAAACCCTCGTATCCCTTAGCTGGTTTTTACAGCATGCCCGGGAGGAGATGCAGCTGGCACATTCTATGTTTTTCCATCGCTCCCAGTCCAGCATGGAAGCACAATACTACCTTTACAATACTATAATTACTACTAATACTAGAATTACAATACTATCTTTCCAGATTTAAAGCTAGGGTCTAGGGTTTCAAGCAATTTATTAAAAACACAGTTAATTACAGTTTTAATCATATATATATTTATATCGGGGAGTAAGGGGAGAACGAAACTAACATCTTATCCGGCCCTACTGTCAACCTCACACCTGCACGCGCCGGATGGCGGCGGCGTGGTTTACACCGCACCGCGGTGCTCCCTGCTAGATAACGGACGAGGCTCTGGCGACCGAGCATTGGCGGTATAACCATACTCCTAGCCGGGTAACCGGCTGGAAGAGGCTACGGAGGCCTTAGGGGCTAAATCCCCCTAGAAAGGCCCAACTCGCCAACACGCAATGGCCAGCGCGGCGTTTTAAGGCCACTATTAGACCTTCATGAAAGACAAAAAATCAAATCGGCCCTCAGTCCCCAGCGGTCCTGCTTGGGCCGGCTACGGCAGCGGTCGGGAAACCGGCAGGACAGAGGGTGCTAGGATCTCTGTAAGACGCACGGCTGCTCAACAACGATTAACCTGGCTACGTTTAATGTCACAACCCTTTTGCATGACGACAAACTTTGCGATTTGGAAACAAGTGTACTGGATAAAATAAACTGGACCATCATGGGACTGAGCGAGACCCGAAGACACGGGGAAGAACTTACAAAGCTACGATCGGGACACCTGCTGTACTACAAAGGAGATAATAGTTCACAAGGTGGAGTGGGCCTACTCGTGCACAAGTCATTTAGTGATAAGCTGAAGAGCATAACCGCAATATCAACTAGAGTTATCTACGGTATATTTAACATCAGCGATAGATACAAAATGAAAGTAGTTCAGGTATACGCACCCACAAGCAAAAGCAGCGATGACGGCCTGGAAGAATTTTATAGCGATGTTGAAAAAGCGCTGAGCAAATATCCGTTAGTCATAGGTCTTAGAGCCATTTTTAAGATGGAAACTTCAGTTTGTGCAGAAAGCAAGCCACTTTGCATAGTGATAGTAGGGACCAATATGAATGATTTTGTCCGAGACACCCGACGAGTTACCCACTGGAATTCAAGATGGCGGACCGTTTCCAAAATGGCGGCTATATAATCAAAAGAAATAAATTGTCTTAAAACGGCTGCACCGATTTTAATGATCGAGGTGTCATTTGATTGGTGTTGACCTCTAGAATAACATAAA
The DNA here is from genome assembly GCA_029255725.1 of Scrobipalpa atriplicella. Taxonomy (NCBI): domain Eukaryota; kingdom Metazoa; phylum Arthropoda; class Insecta; order Lepidoptera; family Gelechiidae; genus Scrobipalpa; species Scrobipalpa atriplicella. The sequence continues at coordinate 4,673 of JARACY010006210.1, forward strand.
TAAATTAAAGTTTAAGAAAATAAAGATGGCGGCCAAATATTAAGAAAGTAAAATAAAATCATACTTATTTTTTTTCTTTCAAATGTAAATAACAGCTAAATTATATATGATAAGGTAGTGTTTTTTTCTGTTTATAATAATCTTTATAATATACCCAACAAAATAAAATAAAAAACTTCAGAATCCGTCAAGTAGTTTTTGAAATATACGCATTTCAAAAAAGTGGGTGAGTTGAAACCCGTCACAGAAGGGCATGTCTTTGCATAGAATTTGTACATATTTTGTAAACTATAAATTCTATCAACATACGTCCAATGACAATATTGTAGAGAATTTCATAGGGAACATATTGATCTTTGACAGTTTTCTGATAGCTGTACCCGTTTTCATAAAAAATAAAAAAAACCACGATTTGGCACATAAAAAGGGGGGGAAGGGGGGGAAAAACTAATTTCTCAACATGCTTCCATATCTGCATTGAAGCACATACATGACAGCTACATTCATGCCAAGTTTCATGCTTTCTTCACGATGGGACCATAAAACTGACTTTTGTTCGGACATGGAGCCGTACTAGTAAACCAGATTAAAGAATAGGTACTGAAGTTTGTTTTAAGCACTATAAATTCATGATTCAGTGTTTACAGCAGTTACAGATACCAAAAGTGCTAAAAGTGGTAATTTTTCGCAAATTTTCCTTCTGTTCCTACCAGGAACTATGAATTGCAACTTTATGATGTTCTAAATTATCTTTTTTGCTTTTATTTCTGTGTCTGTCTAAAATCCTTAAGAATACTTTTTTGTTCAAGAGTCTCATCAAATCACCTTCTTATCGTTGCTTTGTGTTTACAGAGGCGGATGGGGCATATCGCCGCGTGGTGCCGGTTACACGTTCGGCCAGGACATCTCCGAGACGTTCAACCACAGCAACGGCCTGACCCTGGTCTCCCGCGCCCACCAGCTCGTCATGGAGGGGTACAACTGGTGCCACGACCGCAACGTCGTCACCATATTCTCCGCACCCAACTACTGCTATAGGTGAGCTTACCCCATAGCATCAGCCCATAGCGCAGACGATCAATCACAGCATCACTGCATCAGGTTCCAAGCCATTACCGGAGTTTCGTATAAGTACGATGATTCCGTGCATGAGGGCACGTTTTGCAGTCGGACACGGTCGCTTGTAGAAGTTGTGTTGTGATTGTTTTTGATAGTGGTTTATACACAAACTATGAAACTACATTTTATAGACTTCCTTCAACACGACAAGAAGTGCGATACTTCTTCTTTGTTGAGGACGACCTTACGAACCCTGGTGTCAAGAGTTTTAAAACTGTTTATTTGAACAGCTGATAGGCCTCTGACATGGTTTACAATATTAGTGCAGCACAAGAAAGAAGTCAGATATGTTTAATTAAATCACATTAAAAAAAAAACCGATGTTTTAATTTGAAATTCAAGTGCAAGGTTACGCTACCCCTAATAGGATAGTGTCGACGGTAGCAGGTCAAACGCCCAGTAATAACATTAGCAATGACATGGCATCAAAGGCTTAATGTTATACGTAATCGATATAATAAGTGGACAGGGTATTATCATAATAGAGTCGACTAAAGCGATGGTATAAGTTGTCATTGGTGCCGATTCTGTTGCAGGCACAACTTAACTTATGTTTGTTTGGTTCTGTCACTTTCTAAAATTTGAATAAAATAGAGACAACAACACAACAGCTGATCATAATCCTGTCAAAGTGACGTATATTGCTTTAATAAGACGACTCCATCTAGCATGCCGTCTTATTTTAGACTTTGTCTCACTTTGTGTTATAATCAGCTGTTGTGTTGTTGTTCTCTATTTTATTCAAATTTTAGAAAGTGAAAGAACCAAACTATAATAAGTTGTGTCTGCAACAGAATCGACACCATTATTAAACTATGTACTTGTAGTTGAAAGTTTCACGCTAGACTGGAAATAATAAAAACATAGAATTTGCCTTCTCGTGTATACCGAAGAAGTCAGTAAAAGGATCTGATATCTTAATTTTGACAATGTGTTGCTGATAAAGTGCAAATCACAGTATTTTTATTGAAAATATAATTAAAAGCCGCTACATGAATAGCTTTTTATTGCCCGTTAGCACTGCATGCCCTGTAAGATGTAGAGGGATGAGCATAGAAATATACCTACATTATACATTTGTCCTATGTTGTTTCTATCACATAAAATAGAGAAATAAGGCCGCGTGTATTAAACTTAAATGGCCTGTACAAATATTTAGGCAAGAATTCCACTATTGTCGTGACTCAAGTATGTTATTCTACAACATACCTTAAGAAAATATGCGCTCCGTAACCACTAATGAATGAAATAATTAAATATTTGACCGCAAACCAAACCAGCGACTGAGTTCTGGTACATTTTAGTGTAATTTGGTCTCTTATGTATTTTATTGTTTTCTTTTGGTTGTTGAGTGGATTTTCGAGTCAACTCAATGTCTTTTCTTGAATGCGCTATTTAACATGGAAAGTACAGTCAGCAAAGACAATCTTTTTTTTTTTTTTTTTTTTTTGTGTGTATTAGTACTAGTAGTAACGTGTAACCCTGTTTGTTTCAGATGTGGTAACCAGGCCGCCATTATGGAATTGGATGATTGCCTTAAATATTCATTGTAAGTATTGTATTTATTATCTTATTTATGAAGGACTAGCGGACCCGGCAGACTTTGTCCAGCCCAAAAAACAACTTTTCCCGTGGGAATGACATACTTTCCCGTGGTAAAAGTCAGTTAAAAACCTTCCTCATGAATCACTCTATTTATTTAAAAAAACCGCATCAGAATCCGTAGCGTAGTTAGTTTTAAAGATCTAAGCATACGTATGTATGACTGAGGGAAGCGACTTTGTTTTATATTATGTAAGGATTATGTAACAAAAAGCATACACTCTATAAACAACATGACATAATGGTTCATTGTTACGAATTTACTTAAATTGGAATAACAGAAGTAACTGTTTTGATCTTCATGTAATGGTACCGAATTATTTTATCCAAGTTCCTTAGTTAATCTTTTAACATAAAAAATTATACGGAGTGTAAGGGACAGCGTACCAGAAACTGATTGGGGTTGCTCAGTCAATAAAACTGAACAACTTTCACCAGAATTATTTTTCAGGGTATGAAAATTAAAATGACTTTCCCATACAACATGACGACCTCGATCAGACAGTTCGTACGGATAGGCCATTTTTTTTTCATTTCTTGAAAGAATTTCCTGGTGAAAGTTGTTCAGTTTTATTGACTGAGGCAACCCCTATCAGCTTCTGGTACGCAGTCCCTTACACCCGGTACATACATATCTTTATTCTTTATTTATTTATACATTATTTATCTACTACCTAGTTAATTTATTTATCTACTAGTTAATATTTAAATAGTTTTTGGTAGGTCTATCAGATAAACAATTTGGAATGATTATAAGCGCAAAGTGATGACAACAGATATTTGGTTCTTTGGAACACAAAATCTGACGACATCACGTCGAAATCACTGTGGATACTTAAGTTTTATGACCAAATTGTTTCCTTCAAAGACAGTATAGGATAATTTTTTGCTCTGCCTACCCCATAAGGGATAAAGGCGTGATTGCGGAAGGGATATTTTGTGAGACATTTTGCGAACGGGACATTTTGCGACGATACCAATGGGAGGTTTTTAGACGATACTTCTAGTACTTGCAGAGGGCGCTGAAACTGGCTAAAAGAACGTTTCTTTATACGGAAAAGTCTATTGATTATGTCTTTTCTCATTTTTGTCAAATCAATCTTTTTACATATCCGAAAGCAGTATTTTACTTGTCTATAGTTCATTATTCTATAAAGCCGCACTAGGAAAGCCTTTCTAAACTATAAATACACTAAAACTTATTTATCACATTGCGTGAAACGAAAACGTCAAAACAACGCTATTTTGAAACTAAGAATTTTCTCCGGAAGGAGCAAATTAAAAACCTTAGTATTTGAAGTAATGTTTGTGTGCGTTTACTTACAGCCTGCAGTTCGACCCGGCCCCGCGGCGCGGCGAGCCGCACGTCACGAGGCGGACGCCCGACTACTTCATGTAGGCTGCATGTGAGTATAAAACATAAACAAACACTGTCACACTTAAGGGTCTATGTGTTCGCGGCAACTGTCCCTTTCAAACCAATGACAGAATGCGCACTCTGTCCTTTTCGAGCATGGGCCTGTTTCAAGCCTATTTCGTATATTTTTGCATATATCTCAATGTACACAAAAAGTATTGAAAAACATAATGATACGGTGAATTCGATATAACATTTGGTGTTTCTAAGCTCATAGAAATGTCACAGTTGTTGAAATTCGGCATTGAGATGCCAGTTTTTCATGATATTTTTGATGATTTCCTGGTGTATTCATAGTATTTTTAGGTTATATCTATGAATGTAGTTGTTCTCCATATTTTAGAGAAGCTAACCATAAATAGATTTATTGAAAATTCAACTATTAACTATCATAACAAAGTGAAATGCCGAACCGTGTTTAGCTCGATTTAGAGTACTTCCCTCCTTAAGCCGGGTATTCATTAGGCAACATTTGTATCGCAACACTGTTTATAAACACTATTTCATCACCGACCGAAACAGTTGCGATACAATAGTGATGAAACAAATGTTGCAGATACATGTTGCAGTGTTCCCCATTCGGAATGGGGATGCTGTTGCGCAACAGACGCGATACAGTGTTTAACAAGTGAGGACGTGTGTGATTCGCAACATGGAGGCAGTAGTAATCATCTTATAGTAAACGGGGCATAGTTGCAATAATAACGAATATTATATAAGTACATACATGTAATTTTCTATCTTGAGACAATAGAAAGGGACGGTAATAATTTTAGTCAGGATTTAGTCAAGCTTCCATGCTGGACTGGGAGTGGTAGAAAAACATAGAATGTGCCAGCTGCATCTCCTCCCGGGCATGCTGTAAAAACCAGCTAAGGGATACGAGGGTTTCAGTGTATTGCAATTTAGGCGATGGGCTGACAACCCGTCACTATAGCAATATGCGCAATCATCTGTAATAACCCTCAAAACTTGTCAAACGTGGCGAACCGACCTTAGTTTAGGTCGTTTTTGCTCTGCCTACTCCATTAGGGATAAAGGCGTGATTATATGTATGTATGTATGTATGTATTTAGTCAAGTCGTGCCCTCAACGAATCGATAGCATTGTCTCGAGGTACCGGACAACTTCTTTAAAATAGCTACGAAATTCATTTTGAGACATCCCAGGCAGATGTTTGAAGAGACAAGGTTTGTTTATTGACGACAGCCGCTTTTCCATCTGGCATTTGACCATCATTCATAACAATCGAATTTTACATAGGGCCTTAACCTACACCATTGATGATTGTTGGCTCGTTTCCAAGTCCCAGGGGCCTCATCCATAAACACGATCACGTCGTAAAGACCGTGGCCTTGAGCATAATTTGTGGACATCACCAAAAGCTGATACACATGTCGTATTGTACAGCCAAGTGCAAATTTTCCGTAACGAGTGAAATTTGGCATCGCGTTGATCGGGAATTTTGGCATGTTATAATTTTCTATCGCATTCGTACATGTTTTTCTGATGTGTTTTATTCTAATTATTCATAGTAATGGGTGTGTTGTCTTATTTAAAGCAATGTTGTCACTTAGACAGGATTATAATCAGCTGTTGTGTTGCCGTCTCTTATTTTATTCAAATTTTAGAAAGTGACAGTACCATACTAAAATAAGTTAAGTTGGGTCTGCAACAGAATCGGCACCAATATCTCCCCAATTTAGGCTAGAGACAAATTAAATGAATCACTAGATCAATATTTACATTATTTTGCAATTTGCACTATATAAATCTCTTCCATGCTGGACTGGGAGCGATAGAAAAACATAGAATGTGCCAGCTGCATCTCCTTCCGGGCATGCTGTAAAAACCAGCTAAGGGATTCGAGGGTTTTAATATATTGTAATCTAGGCGATGGGCTGACAACCTGTCACTACAGCAATATACAGATCTATCTTAAACAACCCTCAAAACTTGTCAGACGTGGCGTAATGACCTTTGTTTGGGTCGTTAACGCTCTGCCTACCCCATTAGGGATAAAGGCGTGATTTATGTATGTATGTATGTAACTATATAAATTAAGTAATTTTAAGATGTCCATGGGAAACACTCCTATTGATAGCCATTGTAAGATGCGTCGTCATACTAATTCCCTTACAACGCTAGAATCATTCCACTAATTTCGCCGGAGGCATTTGATTGCTTTGATTGCTTTCTAAAAGTGTTCGTAAGAACTTATTTGGAAATAAATTATTTGACTTGACTTGACTTGACTTGCACGGTAGCTTAGCGGTTAGAGCAGCCGCACGGTTCGCCGAAGGTCGTGGGTACAAATTCCTTCCGAGCGAAATTGTTGGTATGTATATTTAGATGTTTAAAATATTAACTCTGTTAAGGTGGGTCCGCTGCACGAATTTTCTAACAAAACATGTTACCAAAACAAGTTAGGAAAACAAGTTATCAAAACCGCCCGTCCGCTGCGCCTTATTTTTGTTATTGTTGTTAATGTTTTTGGTTCATTTCAAAAATGAGTTCCGACGAAGAAGACGTGCTAGCTGTTATAGCAATAGTAGATTTCTATTAGCTGATAGCTAAAATCTTTGCTATTTCCGACATGGCATCTAGTTTTTTATATTTATCTTTGTGATCTTCCAACATGACATCCCAAATCACCGGTCTTTCTCTAATCAGTTGTATGAAATACAAAGTATATTCTTTATTCCACTCCATAATTATAAACCAAAGAGAATTGTCACATACAAATACAGCATAACCTTCGAACGATACGTCTTTCTCTTGTGAGCGCTAACACAAAATGCGTCACTTCCCCTCCCCGCAGGCGAACGCGGGGGATGTTATCCGTTCATCTCGGCAAACATGTTATCTTGTTTTTTCTAACAAAACTGTTAGGCCACGCCTCTATTCGGTTAGTAAACATTGTTAGACTGTTTGCAAACACGCAAACACGCCGCAGCGGACCTACCTTTAGTGTCATCAATAAATTAAAAATACATACATACATATAATCACGCCTTTAAACAAGTTTTGAGGGTTATTCCAGATTATTCCATAAAAAGATACTAATTTCCTTTTTCTATTGTTTCAGCGCGGACACATCACGCGTCGGTGGTGTCGGAGCGGGGGGGAGGGGGGGAGGACAGGGGGCAAGGGGAGCTCGTCTCGCGAACACGGCTAACTTTTATACTCATCTGCTCGCACGCTACACGCACACCAGTTGTGACCTCCTCAATTCAGTCGGGAATGATCAGGTCACAGCTGATGTGCCGAAGTTTCTTATGAGTACAAAATTGCACATGTCAATGCAGCTTGTGTGACATTTTTGTACCGTTTACTGTCGGAATGTCTCGTGTTTTGTGTCTGTGACGGTACAAATATGTCAAGTCGCCTGTTAACGCATCACCTCGAGATTTGACTTTTGTAGCTGTTTAGACTCAGAGAGTTCAAATCTCGGACATCGCGACGAACCACCACAAACTGTTTGCCATTATTGAAATATTTATTTCTCACCGTACTAACAACATTTTTATTAGTAATGACATCCTCGATTAGTCGAAGGCGTCAATACTAATAAAATGTTCATTATACACGCACTTTAATAAATTGCGAATGCATTTTGCTCGTTTAAATGTATATGTGACTTACGGCAAGGTTTGTGTCGTTCGTTGCTTGTCGTGCACATGAATATTGTCTAAATTGCGTGTAACGACAAGCAGAAACAACATGGCGGACACGGGCTGCATTGTAAAACACATCCGCTACAGAGAGATGGCGCTATACCGGGTGTAATGTAAAGAACAGCGTATCGCTAACTGCCTTCGTGGTCTAGTGGACTGAGCCATGGATCCGGAGGTCCTAGATTCGATAGAGGTTGCTCAGTCAAAACTGAACAACTTTCACCAGGAAATTCTTTCAGATAATGAAAAAAAGTTTTGACTTTCCCATACAAAATGATAACCTTAACGGAAAAAGCATCAACACGCAACGGTTGTTATACAGCGCCATCTCTCGTCGCGGATGTGTTTCTTAGTTGTGATATAGTTTAGTCGCGCGATACGGCCGATGGGTTAAACTATCATTGCATGTAATATTTGGTTTTATATTCAACGGTTATTATATAATTTGAAGTAACTAATCCAATAAATCTTGAATATCACGTAACGTTTTGTGTAATTCAGCCAATTGCGTTATTTCTGTGAATGTCTGGTGTTTTTTAATTTGAAATACGGAATATCCCCTTGGTCGTATCGCGGGTGCGGGGCGGGGGCGGGGGCGGGACGGGGGGCGAACCACTGAAGCAACGCGGCAATCGAGTATAGAGGAAAGATTGTGTTTATTCCAAACTTGCCAGTTTCGACTTACCTATATTTGCTGGTTTTTTCGTGATAATCATAGCATCAAATCTATACGAAATGCCACATTTCTATATACAGTTAGAATTTTTAGGACTTGTTTAGACTATGAAACTGAACAACTTTCTCTATGGAACATTGCTTGACTTCCCATACAAAAGGTGTCATCTGTTGGAACCATTTTGTATGGGAGTACAATTTTTCATTCTCCATAAAAAAGTTGTTCAGTTTTATGATCTAAACAACCCCTTAAAATTACTTCGGTGAACGAAAAATCTCGCTGTAGTTATGATAGTGTAGTTCGCTCGTATGATATCCCTTCCTCTGCTCGCTGCCCGCTGCGGGGTGTAGCGCCGCATCGTGTCGTGTCGTGTTGGTATGTTCATTGTCCGCTAGCACCCTGTATTACCCCCCTGTATACTTACACTTCATTAAACAGCGTTGGTTGGTACCCGTTGGTTTTATTTCCGCAATGGACATGCCACCGCCCGAGACAGAATCGCCACATTGTAAAGCTTGCGACTGCATGTTTCGAATGTACACGTTCTCGTCGCGTTTTATAAGTAGAAGGCGAAATAAATTTAATTTTTGAACTATATAAGTTGCTGTACTAGATCAAAGTCTGTAAAGTCCATTTTGTATTTTTATTTTTAGTTTACGATTGAAATATTAAAATGAATTTTTACAGTTTGATAGCCAATTTTAATGAACATGGACTATATTTTCACACTCACTCTTACATAAATGCACTGGATGCAAGTCAATAGACACATTTTTTTAAAATGACATTTTCAAATAACAAAAAGAGCATTTAATTTTGTGACGGGACGGTTAGATAGAATAGATTTATAGTAGTTATTCTAATATTATGTTATGCGTGAGATATAAGCGAGAAAGTATTAGATTTTTATTTAATGACGTGTGGAACCGTTCCGTCATAAAATCCACTGAAAGAGTGCATTTCGAGGTTAATTTCTAAATTCTCCGATTCTTGTGCCGGCACCTGCCACCTGGGCCCTATTTTATCAAGCTACAGGCTACAAGTTACAAAAAAAAAAGCGGCAACATTTTCAACATTTAATAAATTAATGGCATTAAACATTTATCTATTTATTTATTAGTACAATGTACAGTGACAGGATATACCTAAAATACCATACAGTCAAATTTACTCGATAATGGATTAAATTTGGTTGCTTTTGCCGTTTTTTTTTCCTGTAACTTGTAGCCTGTAGCTTGATAAAATAGGGCCCTGGTCACGCGGAGTTCATAAGAGTCGAGCTTTAATAGTTTGTTTATAAACTTCGCGGTAAATAACATGTAGGTAATATGTAAATACCTAAAGGCATTGTGTAGGTTGTTGTGTTAAAATAAGTCCGGACCGACCCGTAATGTATACTCATTTCCACAATACTTAAAGCAAGGTAAGTAATTTTAATAACTTTTTATATAATATAACGCATATTATGGTAAATATGCCGAGAGGGTGTTTTATACTGATTCCATCTTAGGACGTACAAAACTAGAAATGGCATTTGAACATTTCATATTCATTGGATAGTGATGCCTAGTTCACATCTTTGCAATGATCGTTCGCCGATGAACAAACTGACAAAAGTTTCTTTGTTATAACAAACACATATTCAAATGAATATTAATTAATTTCTTTTGTCAGTGCCATCGTAAAAATGTCTTTTTGCTTATAAATTTCCAAATTGCACTTGATATAAACGTGTGTACTATTACAAATACTTTACCCACCAATGACATCTGTAACCACACGTTTCGTTGATCTAAGTATTAAATAAGTTGTAGGTAAAATATAAACAAAAACTGAAAAAAATCTTACAAAAAAATATATAAAATATGTAATAACTCGAGCTTCGTTTGCGCGAAATGAGTATACATTACGGGTCGGTCCGGACTTATTTTAACACAACAACCTACACAATGCCTTTAGGTATTTACATATTACCTACATGTTATTTACCGCGAAGTTTATAAACAAACTATTAAAGCTCGACTCTTATGAACTCCGCGTGACCAGGGCCCTATTTTATCAAGCTACAGGCTACAAGTTACAGGAAAAAAAAACGGCAAAAGCAACCAAATTTAATCCATTATCGAGTAAATTTGACTGTATGGTATTTTAGGTATATCCTGTCACTGTACATTGTACTAATAAATAAATAGATAAATGTTTAATGCCATTAATTTATTAAATGTTGAAAATGTTGCCGCTTTTTTTTTTGTAACTTGTAGCCTGTAGCTTGATAAAATAGGGCCCAGGTGGCAGGTGCCGGCACAAGAATCGGAGAATTTAGAAATTAACCTCGAAATGCACTCTTTCAGTGGATTTTATGACGGAACGGTTCCACACGTCATTAAATAAAAATCTAATACTTTCTCGCTTATATCTCACGCATAACATAATATTAGAATAACTACTATAAATCTATTCTATCTAACCGTCCCGTCACAAAATTAAATGCTCTTTTTGTTATTTGAAAATGTCATTTTAAAAAAATGTGTCTATTGACTTGCATCCAGTGCATTTATGTAAGAGTGAGTGTGAAAATATAGTCCATGTTCATTAAAATTGGCTATCAAACTGTAAAAATTCATTTTAATATTTCAATCGTAAACTAAAAATAAAAATACAAAATGGACTTTACAGACTTTGATCTAGTACAGCAACTTATATAGTTCAAAAATTAAATTTATTTCGCCTTCTACTTATAAAACGCGACGAGAACGTGTACATTCGAAACATGCAGTCGCAAGCTTTACAATGTGGCGATTCTGTCTCGGGGCGGTGGCATGTCCATTTGCGGAAATAAAACCAACGGGTACCAACCAACGCTGTTTAATGAAGTGTAAGTATACAGGGGGGTAATACAGGGTGCTAGCGGACAATGAACATACCAACACGACACGACACGATGCGGCGCTACACCCCGCAGCGGGCAGCGAGCAGAGGAAGGGATATCATACGAGCGAACTACACTATCATAACTACAGCGAGATTTTTCGTTCACCGAAGTAATTTTAAGGGGTTGTTTAGATCATAAAACTGAACAACTTTTTTATGGAGAATGAAAAATTGTACTCCCATACAAAATGGTTCCAACAGATGACACCTTTTGTATGGGAAGTCAAGCAATGTTCCATAGAGAAAGTTGTTCAGTTTCATAGTCTAACAAGTCCTAAAAATTCTAACTGTATATAGAAATGTGGCATTTCGTATAGATTTGATGCTATGATTATCACGAAAAAACCAGCAAATATAGGTAAGTCGAAACTGGCAAGTTTGGAATAAACACAATCTTTCCTCTATACTCGATTGCCGCGTTGCTTCAGTGGTTCGCCCCCCGTCCCGCCCCCGCCCCCGCCCCGCACCCGCGATACGACCAAGGGGATATTCCGTATTTCAAATTAAAAAACACCAGACATTCACAGAAATAACGCAATTGGCTGAATTACACAAAACGTTACGTGATATTCAAGATTTATTGGATTAGTTACTTCAAATTATATAATAACCGTTGAATATAAAACCAAATATTACATGCAATGATAGTTTAACCCATCGGCCGTATCGCGCGACTAAACTATATCACAACTAAGAAACACATCCGCGACGAGAGATGGCGCTGTATAACAACCGTTGCGTGTTGATGCTTTTTCCGTTAAGGTTATCATTTTGTATGGGAAAGTCAAAACTTTTTTTCATTATCTGAAAGAATTTCCTGGTGAAAGTTGTTCAGTTTTGACTGAGCAACCTCTATCGAATCTAGGACCTCCGGATCCATGGCTCAGTCCACTAGACCACGAAGGCAGTTAGCGATACGCTGTTCTTTACATTACACCCGGTATAGCGCCATCTCTCTGTAGCGGATGTGTTTTACAATGCAGCCCCGTGTCCGCCATGTTGTTTCTGCTTGTCGTTACACGCAATTTAGACAATATTCATGTGCACGACAAGCAACGAACGACACAAACCTTGCCGTAAGTCACATATACATTTAAACGAGCAAAATGCATTCGCAATTTATTAAAGTGCGTGTATAATGAACATTTTATTAGTATTGACGCCTTCGACTAATCGAGGATGTCATTACTAATAAAAATGTTGTTAGTACGGTGAGAAATAAATATTTCAATAATGGCAAACAGTTTGTGGTGGTTCGTCGCGATGTCCGAGATTTGAACTCTCTGAGTCTAAACAGCTACAAAAGTCAAATCTCGAGGTGATGCGTTAACAGGCGACTTGACATATTTGTACCGTCACAGACACAAAACACGAGACATTCCGACAGTAAACGGTACAAAAATGTCACACAAGCTGCATTGACATGTGCAATTTTGTACTCATAAGAAACTTCGGCACATCAGCTGTGACCTGATCATTCCCGACTGAATTGAGGAGGTCACAACTGGTGTGCGTGTAGCGTGCGAGCAGATGAGTATAAAAGTTAGCCGTGTTCGCGAGACGAGCTCCCCTTGCCCCCTGTCCTCCCCCCCTCCCCCCCGCTCCGACACCACCGACGCGTGATGTGTCCGCGCTGAAACAATAGAAAAAGGAAATTAGTATCTTTTTATGGAATAATCTGGAATAACCCTCAAAACTTGTTTAAAGGCGTGATTATATGTATGTATGTATTTTTAATTTATTGATGACACTAAAGGTAGGTCCGCTGCGGCGTGTTTGCGTGTTTGCAAACAGTCTAACAATGTTTACTAACCGAATAGAGGCGTGGCCTAACAGTTTTGTTAGAAAAAACAAGATAACATGTTTGCCGAGATGAACGGATAACATCCCCCGCGTTCGCCTGCGGGGAGGGGAAGTGACGCATTTTGTGTTAGCGCTCACAAGAGAAAGACGTATCGTTCGAAGGTTATGCTGTATTTGTATGTGACAATTCTCTTTGGTTTATAATTATGGAGTGGAATAAAGAATATACTTTGTATTTCATACAACTGATTAGAGAAAGACCGGTGATTTGGGATGTCATGTTGGAAGATCACAAAGATAAATATAAAAAACTAGATGCCATGTCGG
>JARACY010006211.1:0-18199 GCA_029255725.1 Scrobipalpa atriplicella
AGGCAAGGGGTAGGGGTAGAGAGGGGAAGAGGTTACCTTATTTCAATATCCGCTGACCCTTCAGCCCACCTTAGACCTCGCGGTATAGCACTTTATTTCCGTTTGTGAAACCCTTGTGCGACAGTGTAAGTTATAAGATCGCCTTGTATCAGATTCTTGATACAAAATCTGGCAGCCCATCTGTTTATGTATGACATAAGAAAAATTATGTAAAATTTTAAAACTTTGAGAAAATTATGGTAATAACCAGGGGTTATATTATGGCTTAAAAACCATCCAGGGGTTTGGGTTTAATGCTCTATGGATAGGGCGTTTGTGCACTCATCATATTAGATTCATTTCCAATTCGTATAAAAAAAAATTTTTTGAAACTGAAACGGCCATACATAATCAACCGTCACGCGGTCACTGTCCTTGATCGTGGTCGTTATAAGGATGTATGTATGTGGAGACCTACTTAGTAGCCGGTGTACCGACAGCTATACTTACGGACCATTTTCAATGTTATTCTGAATAAGCGAAACCAACAAAAAAAATATTTTTGTCGTGAAAAAGTATCATCAATTAAGTGTTGTACAACATGTTCGTGATTCACGCTTTCTGTTTATAACTTGCCCACAAGATTATAAGTGCGAAAAAAGAATTTATTATTGGATTTATAAACCACTGAGCACCATGACCACAGGTTATTAGTTTATGAGTAAACTTACTGTATGTATACTTCAAAGACCTTTGTAAAAGATTTTGGGATTGTTACTTTATTTTTTTTTACCCAATGACGACCACACACAATGTGACTGTCTGCTAAACAGTGGTTCGGCCCGTATCACTCTTGAGATTGATAGCGAGTTTGAGTTGGTATCAGAAATGTCATTTCAGTACAGTTAACAACATACTCATTCACGAGATAGCTCTCAATCTTGAGATCGCTTCATAAATCCAAGCCTTTTAAGTTTTATTGTCTGTGTTTTTTTCTGATACAAGATATATTATTTTTGTAGAGATAGCCCTCGGGTAGTACGTTTATTTTACAGATGAAGCGTGACTTTGTGTATGTAAGTAGATATTAATAGGGTTCTTGCATGACTTTTTTTTAATTATCAGTAAGAATTATTGTCACCGTACAAAAATAAACGTGTTTTTTAAAACAAAATACTCATTAGTTTACGAGTTATAATGCTTTAAAGTCGTTGGTTAGAAAGAGAGGTCCGAGTGTAAACGTGACGTTACGATTACACGAGCGCTATTACTACATCCATATAAAATTTCGTTTTGACGAGAGAGATAGTCAAGCTTTATAATGGTATATCTCGGTTTTCTGTTTTCACTGATGTTATTAAAATTTCCGATATTTTTTAAAAATATGTTCAGATACTGAAAATATTTTATATGCAACTTCTCTATTGTTACTTAACCAAATTCAACTTTCAAATAAGTAACTTTATGTCATTTTACAAAGACAAAATTAATTCAAAATATATTCTACCGATGTCATCCTATTTCCGATAGGATTTTGATGTTATTAAAATAAATTTGATTGTCAGTTTGCTTTGCTGACATGGGATAAAATTAGTTTTAAGTTTTTGACGATTTCTTTAGACGCCTAATTTATGAATAAGTAAATAGAAGGAAAATAATATTAAAGTGCTGGTACACTTACGCGCACAAGTACTTATTGTATATGTCACCGTAATATTGAATAAACCGTTATATTATAATCTAACCTAACCTAACTTACCGATAGTTTATAAACTGACAAGTAAGTTTGTAAACTAACAGTTGTTACAATTTTACGCTGACATGTACAAGTGGTAGCTAGATTTTCAAGTCTATTCAGAGTTGATCCCGCTGTACCTGTACTAAGTAATTCTGAGCCATTATTATTATTATTATTTAATAATAGTCGAGCAGCAGAATTGCTGATGTGGCTATATCCGTAGCTGGTGTGTGCGCATTACTTAACAGAATATCTTATGGTTGCGCAGGTCTGACTGAAGCTTTAAGTACACAGCTCGTTCTCTCCGCATTCGGTGCTATGAAACGATGACATAACAGCAAACATGTTTGTTAAAATATGCTGCAACACACTTACATTTGACAACACTTTGTCGAGAAAATATTTATTATGTCTGGTAAAATGTGAAAGAGGAATTATTATTTAAATTTTGACACTTGTTAATTTAAAACATGTAAATAATTGTTTTGTACAGTACTTATTTAAAACTTCGATAAAATATGAAAAACTTTGCACTATATGATGCAAACTATACTTTTTATTAAAACTCAAACTCTGAAAATGTAATTTCGTTCCAAATATTTTTGACTTAATATAGCTACTCTTTATAAAACCCCGGGTAAGTTTCTTCTGGAATGATGCATAGGGTAATTTTTAAACGGAGCCGCGTTTCTGTGCAATATATTACAACTTTGTATTTCTCTTTCCCAAGATATGATACTGCTTCCAAGAGAGGCTTTAGTTTGTCTAGTAATTTTACAATATACAACAAACATACCTACTTCACAGTATAATTCTCATATATTATACTGTGCCTACTTAGTACGCCTGCAAAACTGAAAATACACTTTATCGTTAAAATAACAGTGCGGTATATGTGGCATTATTTGGAACTATTTGGCCAAGTTACACTGACAGTGACTGAAGCCATGACAGCTATAGTGGCGACATGACAGATGCACAGATATCTCAGTTTATCCATGAGTTTATCTAAGGTTTATCTGTATGAGTAATACTGACAGTTATCTTCATATTTATAAGATGTTAAGTCCTTTTAACCAAAATACCTAGTTTTCAATAATTTCTTTTTGGGCTCTGTAGGAATCGAATCCACGTCATCTGGATCGAGACGATGATAAGATGCCCAATGCACCATAATAACGAGTAGAGAGAAACGAGTAATTTAAAAACTAGACTATCATTAGACTATATGGGCAGTTAGAAAAGCTAGATGTCTAATACATCATTCATTACATTATATAAATAAATAGCTAACCAAAAACTTGAGTCTAGTATGATTGCACCTCAACTTCGTAGAACGATTAAAAGCCTCTCGAGGGTAATAACAATGAGATAACGCATTTGTTTAGCGTCACTTATCAAACAAAAATTACTTTAAACTTCCATAATTGCTGAAGTTTCAAGCAACACGACCCTGGATGGGAATTTGTAAAATTAAATTTCAGAGGCTCTTTACATAGGGACTATCTGCTGAGACTTGAATATATTTTGAATTAATTTTGTCTTTGTAAAATGACATAAAGTTACTTATTTGAAAGTTGAATTTGGTTAAGTAACAATAGAGAAGTTGCATATAAAATATTTTCAGTATCTGAACATATTTTTAAAAAATATCGGAAATTTTAATAACATCAGTGAAAACAGAAAACCGAGATATACCATTATAAAGCTTGACTATCTCTCTCGTCAAAACGAAATTTTATATGGATGTAGTAATAGCGCTCGTGTAATCGTAACGTCACGTTTACACTCGGACCTCTCTTTCTAACCAACGACTTTAAAGCATTATAACTCGTAAACTAATGAGTATTTTGTTTTAAAAAACACGTTTATTTTTGTACGGTGACAATAATTCTTACTGATAATTAAAAAAAAGTCATGCAAGAACCCTATTAATATCTACTTACATACACAAAGTCACGCTTCATCTGTAAAATAAACGTACTACCCGAGGGCTATCTCTACAAAAATAATATATCTTGTATCAGAAAAAAACACAGACAATAAAACTTAAAAGGCTTGGATTTATGAAGCGATCTCAAGATTGAGAGCTATCTCGTGAATGAGTATGTTGTTAACTGTACTGAAATGACATTTCTGATACCAACTCAAACTCGCTATCAATCTCAAGAGTGATACGGGCCGAACCACTGTTTAGCAGACAGTCACATTGTGTGTGGTCGTCATTGGGTAAAAAAAAATAAAGTAACAATCCCAAAATCTTTTACAAAGGTCTTTGAAGTATACATACAGTAAGTTTACTCATAAACTAATAACCTGTGGTCATGGTGCTCAGTGGTTTATAAATCCAATAATAAATTCTTTTTTCGCACTTATAATCTTGTGCAAGTTATAAACAGAAAGCGTGAATCACGAACATGTTGTACAACACTTAATTGATGATACTTTTTCACGACAAAAATATTTTTTTTGTTGGTTTCGCTTATTCAGAATAACATTGAAAATGGTCCGTAAGTATAGCTGTCGGTACACCGGCTACTAAGTAGGTCTCCACATACATACATCCTTATAACGACCACGATCAAGGACAGTGACCGCGTGACGGTTGATTATGTATGGCCGTTTCAGTTTCAAAAAATTTTTTTTTATACGAATTGGAAATGAATCTAATATGATGAGTGCACAAACGCCCTATCCATAGAGCATTAAACCCAAACCCCTGGATGGTTTTTAAGCCATAATATAACCCCTGGTTATTACCATAATTTTCTCAAAGTTTTAAAATTTTACATAATTTTTCTTATGTCATACATAAACAGATGGGCTGCCAGATTTTGTATCAAGAATCTGATACAAGGCGATCTTATAACTTACACTGTCGCACAAGGGTTTCACAAACGGAAATAAAGTGCTATACCGCGAGGTCTAAGGTGGGCTGAAGGGTCAGCGGATATTGAAATAAGGTAACCTCTTCCCCTCTCTACCCCTACCCCTTGCCTTTTCTATTATTTATCCTGTGTCAGCTACACTTGCCCCTAATGTTGCAGGGAACTTTGTATTTTTGTATGTACGTTATTGATACAGCAAATATTGGTAATGTACCAAAAGTTACTAATTTTCATTTCGAGTTACTTTTCACTGACGCGTTCCACAAATTAGTCGTTTTATACAAAATTATGTTTAAATTTTCAGACTATTGAACTTACATTGAACAAGTAATTTCTATTTCAATATTCAGATGGCAAATGATGATAAATACCTAATGTGAATGGAAACGAAAATACTTGTTCGGAACTAATATAAATTGTGGACATTAATGTAGGCTTTCCATTCAATAAGTTTTATCACTTAAAATAATTAAAGTTAAACATTTTGGCTGTAGGTACTTAAATAAATTGAAAGCAAGTTATTTGTTTGGCGCGTTTTATAATATAATGTAAATTGTGCTTATTATTATAAGCCTTTCAATAACAATTTCATTTTGCTTTGTGATGCCCAACAAGTAAAATTCAAAGCTGAAATCTGAAAGGATTCCTCCGAAATTTGTCGCGCAGAAAATACAAAAATCTTTGACGGAATAAGGATCTCCTTACTCCTTTCGGGGTTTATAATGTAAGTTCATTATTTTTTAATGAAGGTGTATTTATTGAAATTCTTTATCGATGATATTTTTGGATCAAACGTACGTTAACTCAACTTTTTATATAATTTCAACACTTTCACTATATTGCCAAGCTATTATTGATGATATTTCTATATCAAAGAATATGAACTTGTTCATAATAATTAATAATGTTACCATGTTTTTTTATTGATTAATGATTTTATTATTATTATTTACAATTACTTTATTATATACTGGTAAAAGACATGGCTAAATTGGATGTAGGTTAGCTGTACCCGTTTTAAATAAATAAAACCTATGTGGTCTCAACCACATAACAGAAATGTATCCTGTTCCATTCAATAAATACTTATTCTGAATTTCATTTCATTTTCATGTATTCCTAGATTCATCTTGATGCGCTAAGCATTAAGCAGCAACACAAATCACGCAGTACGTTGGTTTCCCGGATTATGCTAATAGGACCCACTCAGCTTGCAGGAGTGGCCAGATCCGTGAGGACTCTCCGAAACTACATTCAGAAAATACTCCTTGGTGTCGTGTGCTTTTCTTAAGATTTTAGGAAGTCAGTTTTAATTTGTGTGATGGGTAAGACAATGGGGAGACACAAACAGTTAATACTATGTTGTTGAAATACTTTATGGGTTTAAAAATATGAATATGAAATAGGTACAGATTTTTTCATTAAGGGTCAGTTCACACTGGGAAGCGACTTGACGCGACGCGACGAGGTGGAAGCTGCTTGAAGATCCACCAGATACTTACGCTGCACCAGCGCGACGCCGCCCGGAATTTACGAGTTTTGTCAATGAAATGTCTATCTTTTTGCATAGTAAATAAAGTGAAAAGTGCACGCCGCGTCGCGTAGCTTCCCGAAATCAAACATCTAAACAGCATTTTTCTTATATATATTAAAATTATAATATAAGTTAGACCTCCTGGGATACGGGATAAGGCTAGGGAGATGATGAATATAAGTTAGGTTAGAACTACCTACCTACATACATACATAAAATCTCGCCTTTATCCCTAATGGGGTAGGCAGAGCAAAAACGAACTGTACATACCTAGGTTGTTCCGCTACGTCTGACAAGTTTCGAGGGCTAATACAGATGATTATGTATATTGCTATAGTGACGAGTTGTCAGCCCATCGGGTCGATGTTCGACTCGAAAATCCACTCACTTAGAAGAAGCCCATCGCCTAAATTGCAATACACTGAAATCCTTGATTCCCTTAGCTGATTTTTACAGCATGCACGGAAGGAGATGCAGCTGGCACATTATATGTTTTTCTATCACTCCCAGTCCAGCATGGAAGTTACCTACCTACTACCTTGAAATTTACTGTGTATACAGACATTTACACAGTCTACGTTTACATACCTAATAATTTAGCTAGGAAAATAAATAGAAAGTTTTCCCCTCTACAACTCCCTTTGAACCAAACATAAAATAAATATTTGCTTCTATATAATATATCCGTATTTCTGCGGTAGAATCACAAAGTCTATCCTAATTCCTACTTCATGGTAAATACAAGTTAAAACCTTCCTTCTCTGATTACGTTATACTAAGCTGGAAAAGTGGACAGCGTTCTAAGAAGATTTGCGCACAAATAATTTAAAAGACTCAGCCAAGGAAGAATCTTCCATATTATCGTGAACATGGGCTCCGTATTAAGCCCAAAGCGTTACCGTGGCAACTCGATCGATCAAAATAATAATTATGTTTTGTGAACGAATAGTATTTGTAGAAGTCACAAAAGCTTTTGAATTATCTTCTTTTGATGAATTAATTCCATACTTGAGATTATTGCTTTGGTACTTTGACTAAATTATACAAGATTGTGACTAAAATAACTCAGGTACCTACTTCATTGATGATTACTTCTATGAAGCGGACCTACCTATACGAGGTGTAAGGGACAGCGTGGTGCAAGTTGTTCAATATCGTGGACTGAGCAACCCCTATCAGTTTGCGGGACGCTGTCCCTTACACCCGGTGGATGTTTCATCTCACGACTGCCGCTTGGCCATATTTGTGTGTGTAAATGTGAGTTCCGCATAGTAAACCTATAGTTACGCACACAAGGGCCCGTGTCTGTACGCACAACAACAAAGTTTGGCCGAGCGACAGTCGTGATATAAAACAACGTTACCAGTTTTAAGCTTTCATACTTCACTTAGATGACTTCAGTTTAGTTCTCCTTTTTAACGCAATTAGGACAATAATATTGACCTAATTATGGACTCACCGGTTACTCGCTAACTAGCAACAGTAGTACCACCACGGCACGTACACCCGACTATTACTCGACTTTCTTTGTCCATCCTGACGCAATATAAGCGGCTACGTGTGGACTTACTCGCTTTATGATTGCGTTAAATATTTCATGTTTCCACATTTGAAAAATATTTCATGTCCTAATTTTATTTTGTACAGGCTTTTGTCAACTTACTTTTTTGACTCAAAATCTTTAAATTCGGGCTTTGCTATACAGATGCGCCAAACTATAAATTCAACCAAATGTAAACAGTTCAACGGTGTATTTACACAAATTCCAATTCATTTACCGAATTAAAAAAAAAAAAATGTACGATTTTAGCAATAGGTACTTAATACTTGAGGCAGGCCGCAGGTTGTGGTATAGAACCTTACATAGTTTACTTTAAATAAATGATTTCTGTTTATTCCAAATCTTACTTATATTTTTTTGTCTTATATGTATTTTAATTTATAATGCAAATTAAATTAAAAGTGATACCAAACGAAGCAACATTTAAACCTTATTGACTCCCTTAAATCGCTTCAATCGCGGTTATCCAAAGAAATTGCTTTTCCAGGGAGATTTCGAAATTAATAATCTTGGATCCTGTTTAGCATACCATTCCATCTTTAATATTTCTTCCGTCTGTCGGTTCATTTGTTATTCAAAAACGTGTGAAATGAATACTTTCCTCATATAATTGGGTCACGCTATGTTTGCACTCAAACAGACGATTTTCTTTGACACTTTTTTATTCATTCATTAGCTTTCTGATGAAATTAAAAAAAAACATAGACTTAGACATATTTCAATACAGTACGGTATTGATTGTCAATACGGTACGGTATTGATTAAGTAAAAAAAAAAAAACTCTATAGGCTTTCTGCAAGATTGCTTTAACTTTTTCATATTTGAATTAGTTTCAAAACTTTTACATCTCTAGAATATTAACACTTCCAATCATTGAAGTGATTTCAATTACTTATTTCAGTTTTTCAGCTTATATAATTAATCAGGTTGTATCGAACGGTTAACACTAAAGCTTTTCTATATAAAACGTTTGAACCATAACAGATTTTATAGCTTAAAATTCACTACCTTTATATCACACCGTTTATTTTGGATTGGCAATTTCAGTGCTGCATTTTACATCATCGTATATGGACGCTATTGCGTGAAAATTCAACAAGCTTCTGTATGAGACTGATAAGTTGTAAACTTAAACATGGAAATTATTTTAGCTTAAAGAACCGATTTCTAAAAGGACGCCATCTGATCTGACTTTTATTCAAAGCAGATTTATAGGTTTGTGTCTTTACTGATTTCCTTAAAATTTGCTTTTTAATAATTGTGGATGTAGAGGCTCTATATTGTAGTTTTAGTCAGGAGAAGTTATTGATGGAGCAATCTTACCCATATAACCTTTTCTTTTTGGAGATAAGGACTTAGAAATAAATAAATGAAATACCAGTTCTTTCATACAAAAGCGAAAACAAATGCCTTTTAAATACTGCTGAAAAGAATGCAACTACAATTAATTTCTCCTGGGAAGGAGTTTCATCAACAAGAAAATAAAAGGGTTGTTTACTTTATGCCCAACAAAAGAGTTCTGGTAAGATCTGAAAGCAGAGATTTATCAAAACTTTGTTATAAATGGTTATAACGGCCACTCTATTAAATTGACATTGGTCAATGTAACAGTATGTCAATATTGCTCCACGCCTTAACACCCCAGCAAACTGCTTCCGTGGTATGCTGGTCTAAGCCTAAGGCTCCCGATCCGGAGATCCGGTTTAATTCCCAGGGAGGAAAACTAATTTGATATTTGCCAATTTATGACTTTGTGAGATTTTCCCCAGTTTGGTTAGGACAATTTGCTCTACGGCACAAGGCACTACCATGTTAAAAATACGTATTGGACAATAAACTCAAAAATAAAACCCTCATCTATTCTTAATGATTCCTGTACGATTTGGTACAGGTTACCCTTTTTGACGTTTCGGGAATTAGGGAATAACTGGCAGTCACTCCAGCTTCCCCGCGTCATATTAACTAGCGGAGCGGCAAGCGAAACAATAGAGTTTATACTACACCTATTCGGAAAGTATATTAGTTCTTACTTGAAAAAAGGGAAGAAAGTACGTAAATCCAGACGAACGAATATGCGGGCGGGAAAAATATATGGGATTTACTTTCTCCCCTAGGGGAGAAAGTATTTTCTCCCCTCCTTTGTTTTTTTTTTAATTCATAATTCAAAACAAGAAACAGGCGGATGCCAAAAATCAAAAAGTTTGTATCTCGAAGCCCACAAAATGATACTGGCCACTTACATTTTTTGGCAGTATGTGGTTTGCTTCATTTGCCTCTTTTATATTTTAAGTAAAAAATATGGCAAAATCAACATGTCCGCGCGAATTATTTTTCGTTCTTTGATTTATTTGACTTTTTAAATATAAATTAAGTGTTAAGTGTTTTCGATGTAATGTGTAACAGTGTGTAACTGTATTAATAATGTGTTTTGTTTGTTTGTGTTCTGTTCGAATGGATGATGACACTTCAAATGTTCTTAATATATCTTCTCGTGTAAGTGATATCATTCTTTATCTTACAAGGATTTTTAATTATATTTTCCTCATAGGTGTAGTATAAAGCACTATGTATAACTCGGAAGAAAATGCGATTCCCAGCTCGTGTGTATTGAGGCCCTCAGCTCCGCTTCGGGCCTCAAACTACACCCTCGTGGGAATCAGTCATGTTCTCACCTCGTTAAACAATGTACTATTATACACTTGTAACATTTTTATTGTACGTTCATACGGTAAAATTACCTTAAAATCTTTCTTAATTCTGTTTTAACAGGCAAATAATCATCCTATTTATCATATTTTGTTATCATATCAAGCTATACAAAAATGACTGTGTCGTTCTCTATGAAAAAGGACCTTATTGTCGATTTTTAACCCACCGATTTTTTCAATATCTCCAAATGACAATAATGTCCCTTCTCACTGAGAACGTCACTAATAATGGTTAAAAAAAAAAAACAGTGTAGGTAGCTCTTGCAGTAAGAGCGAATCAAAAATTGAGGCAAAGACGCCTTTGTATGAGGTTTATGACAATCTGCTTTCAGCATAAGGTAAAGTCGTGACAATGAAGTATGTATCTAAAAATAAAATATTTTTAAGTACCTACCTATATTATAGAAAAAAAAGGTAAGCTCAGCTTGTGAACATGGAAGTACCTTAACAAGGGATAGATATTATAGCCTAAACACGGACGCATGGGAAAACTTTAAGGCTAGACATTCCTGACAAGGGACATTCCGAATATGCCGGGTCGGAGAGAAATGTTGGTATTGGAGTATTTTGACAGCGTGATATATATTTTTTAGGGGCGTGATAGTACAATATTGTTAGAACTTTATTTGCTATGCAAAATGATTTTTCATTACAAGAAGTAAAAAATTGTCTAAGTAGGTAAGGTAGTAGTGTACTTAGGTGGTAGTGTACTTAGTCGCGGCGTCGTGCTACGCTGCGCAGTGCGGCTTGTAACTTTGTGGTACAACGCGATGCTTCTTCAAGCAACTTTGCCACGTGACCCTTATAAATAGGTGACACTATAAGATAAGTTTAGGTGATAGAGACTATGAAGCTGTTGTATCATAGAGCTTTTTGACGTGACAACGTCTAATAAATCGATGAATGCCGGCTGCACGCACAAAAAAGGATGACGAAATGTCCCGTTACGCTCGAGCTGATGGGATATAATTTGTTTTGACGTTGTCACGTTAAACTATTCGTCCGTAATCCGACTTTACAGACAACCACATTTTTTATGTATCAAAATGTAAACAAAAAAAATATAAGTTTTGAGATTTCCTTGATTTTACCTAGATTGTTTTTTACCGATATATTATGGTTTCCCTTAAAATATGTTAACATTCACCTTGCCAATCTACTAGTGACCATGGAGTTTGAAACCGCTCTGAAATATCAAGGTTCAAAATAACAATCTAATTTCCTAACAACAAAAAATATGTCCTAAATCTGCCGTCTGTCAAATTGTTGACTCTGTCTGGCTCTAGAATTAATAGAGTGAAAATAAAACTCATCTCGATAAAAAGAAACACTTATTTTCTATTTTGTATTAAAAATTAACATAAGGTTTATTATAAATGCAAAAATTTGGATATTTGGTACTCAATCACGCTTCAACCACTGGACGGATCGAGATGAAACTTGTCACACATATTATACGTGTAGTTTAGGTAATGGAATATGACAAAGGCAACTTTTCCCGCAGAAAAACCTTCATTTCCACAGGAAAACTCATTCAACTCGGGTGAAACCGCGGGCGGAAAGCTAGTTTTCTATACAATGCATAATTGAAACCTTCTTCGAAGCGCGATTATTCCTCGTTGACCTAATTACTTTTCGCGGTTTTCTCTGCATTTCTTACAGCTTTCTTATTGCATTGTAGCTGCAAAATTAGTTCTACATCTAATAAAATCTACACTAGGAAAATAAAACACAAAAAACCTTGTTAACAATAAAAAATATACGGTAAGGTTTTAAATAGAAGAAATAGTAGTAAGGAAATATATACTTAACATAGGTATACTAATACAATAATGACGATACACAATCTAAAAAATGGGTTAAATGATCCGGCTAAACAGAGTTCACGCACATACGTCATAAGCTCAAGGTTTGAAAAGTCTGAAAGCAGGGTTTACTGGGTCGTTTGCCCACCCACGAACATCCGTAGAAAACTTACGATTATCAAGTTCTAAAAATTTAATGCAACAAAAAAAGTATAAATACAGCATACAATATTTGTGGTGAAGGGGGAAAAGGGGTAATGTATGAATTTTAATTTTAATCACATTCGGCATCATTACCAGTAATTGTTATGATAATTATCGCGTCTCAAATTATTGAGCTTTTAAAACTTTATTGGGTTTCCATGATAAATTATTTCATTACTGTACCATTTGTATGTATTTAATTGTAAGTTAAAATAAATTCTTTAAATGTAAATGACAATATTGTGAATCGAAATATTCTGTTCATTTATATTTTATGATAATGAATATGTAATGACATATTATAAAAGATAATCAAGCATTTAATGTTGTAACAATTGGGTAATGGAAATCCGCCGTGTTATTATGAATTTTCTTCTTATAGCGAGTGCGAGTGGGAACGTTGGAAGGGGAAGACCTCATCAAACGTACCGCAATCAAATCGGGGACGTCTTAGAGAAAGCTCAGGTCAGGAGTACCCTAAACCGACGAGCGTGCTTGAAAAGATTGATGAATGTAAATGAAGCGAAAGAAATTTGCAAGGATCGTAGCAAGTGGAAGGATGTGATCTCTGCCTACCCCTCCGGGAAAGAGGCGTGAAGTTATGTGTGTAGGTATGTATGTATGTATGTTGTTATGCATAAAGTCTGTGACTTGTTAGCTGTTTTATTTTATTTTATATTCCAAATCCTTCAGCCTAAAGGCTGCAGCTATCTTATACTTCTTTTACTTAAACATGTAGGTACTAGGTTCATAATTATACAGAAACGACACCAGTTTTCCTAAGGAATTCAGCACTCTCAAAAATCTAATAGGCAAATCAATTATTGATAATACGTGCGATAATAATAATTATAATGTATGTAATAACTCAAAGACATAGGTAATAACGATAAGTGCCATTTATATCTAAATCCGATTCCCTTTGTACACACACAGGCACTAACGTGATCAAAGTAAGCTACTTGTATTACTACTATACATAATTGATATCATATTAGTTGGTAGTAATGGCAAACGATCACTTGTGGTTTTGAGTTATGTACAATCTATTAATAATAAAGGAGCAAGCCCCTAACTCGCATGCGGTTGTAAGTGTGTACCCAAAGTTTTCGGGGCTTTATCAAACATCTATGGGAGTATAAATATGAAAGAAAGAAAATAATAAATTCGACTCGGGCCACGAACCTGCGTCTCTGGATTGCCGGTCCATTGCACTACCAACTATGCTACCGAGACTGCGACGGGAGTGACGAAATTAGTAAATTAGTATAGTATAGTACGTGGCCCGAGTCGAATTTATTATTTTCTTTCTTTTATATTTATTCATAAAATAATAAAAATAGCATTTGTGAGTGCTAAAATATCCTCACCTATGGGAGTATTTAAAAAAATTGGTCAAGTGGTCCAGATCATGGTCGTTTGGTCGCTGTGAATCTGAATCATTTTAAAATAAACTGGATACAACTGTATCTTTTATTTCCAATTGGCTCTTCGTTTAACATTCCTTTTAATTACACTCGCTTCACAGCGTCGGACTACTAGTAGGTACAGTCGAACAAAATAATTGGTTCTGCCCGTATTCCTGTAATTCCGAATGCAATATTAATCTGCGTTCTTTTTTTGAGCCGCGACTATGGAAACTGTGGATCGTGTTGAATATTGATCATCATTTTAAAATTTGAGCTTTTATTGAGAAATTAATATTTTGCTGCTTGGGTATTATTAAATAATAATAATTCTGCTCGCGGTTTGACCCGCGTTAAATGAGTTTTGCTGTGAACATGAAGGTTTTCTCGCATAGTGAAAAGTAGCCTATATCCTATTTCAGAATCTAAGGCCCGTATTTATAATCAGCTCTCAAGAGTGACAGCGAGTTTGAGTTAGTGTCAGAAATGTCATTTCAGTACAAAACGACATGTCAAATACATACTTAATATTGCTCTCAATCTTGAGATCGCTTTATAAATACGAGCCTAAATTGTATGTGTGTGCCAAGTTTGATACCGATCCGTCTATCTTGTAGCCTATCAAAAACCGTTTCGATGTCAAATTGTGACAATATATATTTCCTAAAATTTATTTCATAGACCTTAAAATTATAACAGTCCAATACAAATAATTAAGTAAAAAACAAAAGTGTTGGTTCTCATAAAACAAATAAAATTATAAGAAAAAAATTGAAGAAAATGTTATAAATATATTTACCTATAGTTATAAATTAAATAAACTGTCTCTGTCAAAAAATACTAAATAAACAACGTTTTTAAATCTGCTACGTCGTAGCAATCATTACGCTACGGCGTAGCAGTCGTAGCAATTCTCTACGCTATTATGAAAGCAAGACGTGCGAAACAACAATTTTTAAAGAATTCTATGCATTGTATTTTTATTTACTTCTAAGAATTTCAGTAGGTACAGCATACTGCCTAAGTGGTCTAGTAGTCAGAGACATGGGCTCCCGATCCAGAGGTCGTGGGTATCGATTCCCACGTGGAGAATGAGGTCGCCAACTTGTCAATTTATAATGCTAAGCTTTCTCTTATTGCAAAAAACACCATTCCGGCGGAACAACTCAACACACCGGAATTTAAAACATAGATCAAAAGGCTAGATCTAAGGGTCGTATTTATAATCAGCTCTCAAGAGTGACAGCGAATTTGAATTTGTATCAGAAATGTCATTTCAGTACAAAACGACCTGTCAAATAGAAAATTTAATATTGCTCTCAAACTTGATTATAAATACGAGCCTAAATAATCTGTGTGTCATGATGATATCCTCACTTCAGAACGGAATGTTTACCGTTTTAATTAGGAGGTAAGAGGAAAACGAGCATCTCTTTGTTTGGATTTCATTCCACCACAACAATCTTATCTTAATTGTTGATCAAAGGCTTCTGTTGGTTTGCGTGCCCGTTATAAAAATAGAAACGTGTTTTAGTTGTTTCTTGAATGTTTTTTTTTCTTTTTTACTGGTTTTTCAAGAATGTTAATTAAATCAAATATCTAGCAGCAGCAGCATATTTGTTTTTTCCTGTTGTGTAGGATTTTAGATATTGGATTTCGGATATTTATATTAAGTAGGTATTTTATCATTTATCATTGTGTATGCTCGAAATAATTTTTGATCTGTCTATTTTTTTTAAATCGTCTATCATTTTCAGAATCGCCAGTTGCGATTGCCAGGGCCTCCCAAGCAATTTAAAATCTAAAATTTTGAATATTTTTTTATTCTCTGATATGAGACACTGGTTCTCATGGGGCTTATGAATCTTAACAGTTTAAATTACAAAGTACCTAAAAACTTTAAATTATCCTGTTACTTTTATTTTCTCCTTACACAAACTTTTACAACGGTAATAAGTTTACGTTTTCTAGATCGAAACGAAAACAGTCTAATTTCCTTTAAGAGCCAAGGAGAAACTACGCAACTTAGTTTCGCTTCTCATATGCTCCTGGACACAAGTTCCGCTTTCTCGTTTACTGCAAGAGGTTGTAGTTTTGAAAATTGCTGACAGCGGGCCCGGCCAGCCCCGGGCCGCAACTTTAAAGTTAAAAAGTAGAATCTTCGATACGCCGTCTAATCTTGCGACCTATCTTGCGTTCGTAGGTCTGAGTATGCCCTAGAGGATACCGCAATACAATGATCAATGGAGCTGTCGGATGGCGAATGTAAATAGTCGGTACCAACTTCGCCTGATTTCTCTCTGGTCGTGACTGTCAATCTGTCCTACTAGAATAAGTCTCGTATTTAGCTGATTATAAATACCTGGGCCTAAGAGATTGAAGGAACGAAAAAGTGCAACACTTGTGTGTTGCGCAATTACTTGGGCACTAAAAACTTAGTCCCGCGCAGAGGCCAGAGGGCTGATCTCTGGGAGATTGGCCGCCATCGCCAAAAATCGATTGGGAGAACTAGAGGATGTATTGTGCGGTCATTTTCACCACGTAATGTCATAGTGATATACAATACAAAATAAAGAAAATTAAAGTAATTATTTTGATAAAATTCTTTTTCTTTTACATAAATTTATAATTCCAAAGTTTCTCACTCCTCAACCAATCTCCTCCCTCCATGACGCCTGGGAAATTGAAACTAGATAAAATTTTCGCAATATCCGAAATCCAATATCTAAAATCCTACACAACAGGAAAAAACAAATATGCTGCTGCTGCTAGATATTTGATTTAATTAACATTCTTGAAAAACCAGTAAAAAAGAAAAAAAAACATTCAAGAAACAACTAAAACACGTTTCTATTTTTATAACGGGCACGCAAACCAACAGAAGCCTTTGATCAACAATTAAGATAAGATTGTTGTGGTGGAATGAAATCCAAACAAAGAGATGCTCGTTTTCCTCTTACCTCCTAATTAAAACGGTAAACATTCCGTTCTGAAGTGAGGATATCATCATGACACACAGATTATTTAGGCTCGTATTTATAATCAAGTTTGAGAGCAATATTAAATTTTCTATTTGACAGGTCGTTTTGTACTGAAATGACATTTCTGATACAAATTCAAATTCGCTGTCACTCTTGAGAGCTGATTATAAATACGACCCTTAGATCTAGCCTTTTGATCTATGTTTTAAATTCCGGTGTGTTGAGTTGTTCCGCCGGAATGGTGTTTTTTGCAATAAGAGAAAGCTTAGCATTATAAATTGACAAGTTGGCGACCTCATTCTCCACGTGGGAATCGATACCCACGACCTCTGGATCGGGAGCCCATGTCTCTGACTACTAGACCACTTAGGCAGTATGCTGTACCTACTGAAATTCTTAGAAGTAAATAAAAATACAATGCATAGAATTCTTTAAAAATTGTTGTTTCGCACGTCTTGCTTTCATAATAGCGTAGAGAATTGCTACGACTGCTACGCCGTAGCGTAATGATTGCTACGACGTAGCAGATTTAAAAACGTTGTTTATTTAGTATTTTTTGACAGAGACAGTTTATTTAATTTATAACTATAGGTAAATATATTTATAACATTTTCTTCAATTTTTTTCTTATAATTTTATTTGTTTTATGAGAACCAACACTTTTGTTTTTTACTTAATTATTTGTATTGGACTGTTATAATTTTAAGGTCTATGAAATAAATTTTAGGAAATATATATTGTCACAATTTGACATCGAAACGGTTTTTGATAGGCTACAAGATAGACGGATCGGTATCAAACTTGGCACACACATACAATTTAGGCTCGTATTTATAAAGCGATCTCAAGATTGAGAGCAATATTAAGTATGTATTTGACATGTCGTTTTGTACTGAAATGACATTTCTGACACTAACTCAAACTCGCTGTCACTCTTGAGAGCTGATTATAAATACGGGCCTTAGATTCTGAAATAGGATATAGGCTACTTTTCACTATGCGAGAAAACCTTCATGTTCACAGCAAAACTCATTTAACGCGGGTCAAACCGCGAGCAGAATTATTATTATTTAATAATACCCAAGCAGCAAAATATTAATTTCTCAATAAAAGCTCAAATTTTAAAATGATGATCAATATTCAACACGATCCACAGTTTCCATAGTCGCGGCTCAAAAAAAGAACGCAGATTAATATTGCATTCGGAATTACAGGAATACGGGCAGAACCAATTATTTTGTTCGACTGTACCTACTAGTAGTCCGACGCTGTGAAGCGAGTGTAATTAAAAGGAATGTTAAACGAAGAGCCAATTGGAAATAAAAGATACAGTTGTATCCAGTTTATTTTAAAATGATTCAGATTCACAGCGACCAAACGACCATGATCTGGACC
>JARACY010006212.1:0-18193 GCA_029255725.1 Scrobipalpa atriplicella
ACGTATGCCCTATTCAAGGACCTAACCTACATGTGTGCCAAATTTCATCCCGATCCGACCAGTAGTTGAAGAGTGATTGAGCAACAAACATCCAAATATCCAATCGTTCAGACATCCAAACTTTAAAATTTATGATATTAGTATTACCTATTATATTATTTATTATAGTTATTTCTTAGAAATTAATAATTTGTTTTTATCGTTTGTTTGTTTGTTTGTTTATTCAAAAGTCCTGGTTTAGATTTAGAGTAGGTATTTATCCAATTAAAATACGTAAACACATGTATACCTGTTATAATCTGAGAACGCTTTTAATTTATACTATTCTAAACATTTGTATGAGAACGGATGATTTTTTTATTTATTACCCACGTTCCTTTTGTGTAAAAACCAGCATCCTCGTTCAATCCCCTAGATTAGGTAGCCAATCCCGTGAAATACGGGAAAAGGCTAGGGAGATGATGACGATGATGTTCCTTAGGGAAAGTTGTTCAATATCAAGGGTGAGTTTATACCCTAAAGTTCGGTCTGCATTTTTTTTACACCCAGTATAAAAATAAGGTCTTGGGTCACTGGCTTATTATTATTACTCACTAACATGAAGTAATTCTTTGGTTAATGACTTACCTGAAACAAGAATAAATAAACATTATTAATTTGCTACAAAACATAAAATCACGCCTTTGTCTCCTAGGCTCGTAAATAAAGCGGTCTCAAGATTGAGAGAAATATATGACATTTCTGATACAAACTCAAACTCGCTGTCACTCTTGAGAGCTGATTATAAATACGGGCCCTAGAGCCGGAACTGTACCTCAAAGCAGATATTAGTATTCTGCGTGAGTGATGTCAGCACCAGGCTTTAATTCGGCAAGTTGGTTTAATGATTTCCTCTCAACTTGAGCGAGTTGAGATTTGGCTCTTGGGATCACAAGGGAGATATTGCTGCCGATTCGGTTACAGAACCAACTTTACTTATTTAAGTTAAGTCCTGTCACTTTCCATCTCGAGCGAACAGAAAAGGATGGCAGTACCGACGGACTTATTATACCTATTATATTTTATCAAGTATAGCTTGTTAAAATATGGTTACAAGTTACAAGAAAAAAGCGGCAACACCAACCAAATTTACTCTATCATTGAGTAATATAAATGTAAATTACACAGTAAATTTGGTTGTATGGTATTTTAGGTACTTCTTGTCACTGTACATTGTACCTACTAATAAATAAATGTTTAAGGCCATTTAATTTATTAAATGTTGAAAATGTTGCCGCTTTTTTCTAAAACGTTTTTGATAAAACGGGGCCCTGACGTGCGGTGGTGTGTTACCTTCGTGCTCCTGAGGAAGACCCTCCTATATGGTCGAAACGTCGAGGCATAAGACTGCTTACAACAAAAACAAGTAAGCCACAAATATTCACTATTAATCTAGATCTCGTTGTCATGAGCTTATTTTCCAAAACTTGTCGCAATCGGTTGCGATTTGACGGAAGGATCAGTGTAGAGCATTTTTATGAAAAACTGAGTAAAGTCTTAATAAACACAGCAAATCATTTTCATTATCTTCATCTCCACCCTATTTATATAAAAAAGATCCTAGTCGTCATGTCCAACAAAAAGAAACAATACTATTAGTTGCGTTGATAAATGGGACGGAAAATAGCGGAAATGGGTTCCGGCAACGGCATTGAGGTCGTATAGCGAATCTGTCCGAACGAAGGGTCACAAAGTTAAAGCCAGAACCATAGACAGATAATACTGAGACTGAGAGTATCGTTGAAGGAAATTGAAATGAGTTCGCCTAGTTCAGAGGCCACAGAGACAGAGTTGAAGATGGAGCCAGCTCACAAAGAAGCTCACATGAAACGGCCAAAGAAAACAGGTCGAAGACAGTAAAAAATATATTAATTTATTATTATAAAGCAAAAATCATGTCCTTTTTACCCGGTCAACAGTCGATTGTCAAGAAGTCACGTCAAAGTCATTGTCATGTCTTAGCAGCCAGCAGCAGCAAAGAGATGCAGAAAAGAATCTGCAACATCGCCCGCCTGTTCACTGTAATTTTGAAGAGCTAAGTGTCACCAACAAAGCAAGCATTATAATAGAGCCCCAACCAACTGGACTGGATCTTTGTCTGTTCTTGAATTCAGGTCGACTCAGGTCCGGTCAGCGTTACCGGGAAGAAACAGTTTCGATGACACAGATACTCAGAGTATTCTTTATTTATTTATTGTACACAAGTAACATGAAAAAGACAATACAAAAAGAATAAAGAAAACTAAGAAATTTCTTCCAGCTGACCTACGGAAGTGAGACTTTCAATTGAAAGGCAGATTAGGCTTTATTTACAACTCGGGCTTCTCTGAGGTGAATAAGATGCTTGTGACAGTGACAGCATGATTTTAGCGCAAGTCATAAAAAAAAACGAGCATTGCAAATCTGGGGAATCCTATGACTCTTTCACTCACATGCCTCTCAATCTTACAAAATCTCTTGTTTTTTTTTCGTGTTTGTCAATCGTCAACCCAGATTTGGGGACACTTCCATTGTCTTTTAAACGTATCAGGTCTATGGTCGTCCGAAAACAGTAATACCGTAATAGAGTTATAGGAAATGGCGAATAGTCCCTTGGGGTGTTTTCCTAGCCGTTTCCACAGAATCGTTTCGTTCTATGATATCATAATAGAGGTCCTCCTTCAATGCCTAACAGGGCTTGGGTTATATTAGCCAAATTACATTTATACGATTATTTTTTTCTTTTCGACATTTTTCAAACATGTCAGAAGCTGTTTCGGGGCCGTTGACGCTCTGCCTACCCCCTAAGAGCTCAATAATACACACAAATACGTATTCCTCACCGCACGTCGAACAACAACTGGCAAACTAACTCGGGAGTTAGAGACGAACAGTCGAACAAGTCAATATAAGTTATCGTCCCGTACACAACATACGAATACCAATGTGTATTGGGGTCTTAAGGTAAATATTTTTCTGAATTTATCTTTGACTGGGAGAGGTAAAATAACGTAGAATGTACCGGTTCATTCTTTTCCCGGGCATTGTTTTAGATACAAGTAATTTTGTCAGCAAGCGTAAACGCAGTAATTTGGCTAGAAATAATTTTACGTAACATTAATAAAAAAATAAAGGGGCCTTAAGGTGGGTTGTATCATGTGCCAGTAATTTCACTGGCTCCCTCTTGACCCTCAAACCGAAACACAAATGTGCATGCGAGCACTTCTGCTTGGCGGCAGAAATAAGCAAGGGGTGGTACTGTCCCAGAAGGGCTTTGCACTTTGGGCTTTGAGCTTACCTACGAAATCGGTACGGTAGACACTCAAGCCTGTAAATAGTCCTCCCAACAGATTTTCGGTGACGGCGGCTAATCTCCCAGAGATCGGCCAACTGCGCGGGACTAGTTTTTAATGCCCAAGTGTTTGCACAACACACAAGTGCATTCTCTATTCCTTCAATCTCTTATTCTGATGGGACAGACTGACTGACACGACCAGAGAGAAATCAGGCGCAGGACCGACTATTTACATGCCCATCCGACAGCATGGATCATCTTACTTTTCGGACAATCAGATGATCAGCCTGCAGTGTCCTAACCAAACTAGAAACAACAACACAGTCATTGTCCCCCGCCGGGAATCGAACCCGGGACCTCCGGGTCGTGAGCCCATGGCTCAGACTGCTAGACCACGGAGGCAGTTAGGCAAGCCTGTAAAAGCACATTACAGGTCACTAGATAAAGTCTATAAGTAAAAAATTCTATAGTCTACGTATTTTCAATAGAAACTAAAAAAACTATTATATTGGAGTTAGACTGACTGATATTGGCCCTTTAACTGGAGCCGTACGCCCTTACGTAACAAAGGGCAAGGACGAATACCGAACGTGCCAAACAACTCCAAGTTCAAAACGTCTCGAGAATAAATACCGATTCAGATCAAAGGAGGGAGTTAAACGATTACAGATACTGAGAGCTGCTGGGAATTCAAATAATTTTTATAGAAAATACTGCATATTAAAAGAAGAAAATGTGTATGAAAAAGAATAATGGCGACACTGCCCGCATCGATGTGAATAGAAAGATATACAACGTGTAACAGAAAGGGTATATGCATCAAGAAATGTGTGAATCTACCCATGAAACTGAACAAGTTTCCCTAAGGAACATAGGTCGAAATACGAAAAAAAAAAAATTACTTCCCATACTAAATACGCTATCAGCTGATGCATTTTGTATGAAAGGTCACAATTTTTTTTTCGTTTTACGACCTATGTTCCTTAGGGAAACTTGTTCAGTTTCATGGGTAGATTCACACATTTCTTGATGCATATACCCTTTCTGTTACACGTTGTATGTTTTCTGTTCGTTGAAAATGCCGAAATCGGAACTGAATTCCAGCACATGAGGCCTCTTAACCGCTAAAAGTATCAAGTGTAACTGTGGTCATCATCATCAGCTCATGTACTTGTACGTCCCAACCGAGGTGCACGAGCCTACCCTGATTAGGGCGATTGGGCCTAATCGACAACGTGGGCCCAGTACGG
Organism: Scrobipalpa atriplicella; assembly: GCA_029255725.1. NCBI lineage: Eukaryota > Metazoa > Arthropoda > Insecta > Lepidoptera > Gelechiidae > Scrobipalpa > Scrobipalpa atriplicella. Next base: position 4,564 of record JARACY010006212.1, read on the forward strand.
ATTGGACGACTTCACACACAACCTTTGAATTTCTTCGTAGGTGTGCGCAGGTTTCCTAACGATGTTTACCTTCACCGTAAAATCACTATACGAGGGTTTGAGGTATTGCCATTCAGGCGATGGGCTGACAACCTGTCACTAAAGCAATATACATAATCATCATCTGTATTAGCCCTCGAAACTTGTCAGACGTGGCTGAACGGCCTTATTTAGGTCGTTTTCGCTCTGCCTACTCCATTAGGGATAAAGGCGTGATTTTATGTATGTATGTATGTAAAATCGCTATTACGTACTTATCGCAAATTACTTTGTGTGGTGTAAGATCTACCGTCTAGCGGTCTAATCTGCATCATCCTAAGCAACGATTTCACCGGCTTGTCTGTGGATAAGTACCCGGTTAAATCTTGCATAAATACAAAGTATAATTAAGTTCCCAAAAGCCGGTATAGTTCTTTTATTCTCAAGACTGCCGCTTGGCCATACTTGTGGTTCTGGAACTCACGCACACTAAGACAATGAGCGTGTTGGTACATTTGCGCACACACACAAGTATGGCAAAGCGGCAGTTGTGAGATAAAAATACCATAACAAAGCTCTTTCGTAACGAAGGGCAGGGGCGAATACCAAGCCTGAAAACCACTCGAGTACGAAACGTCTGCCGAACAAATGCCACTTCAGATCGCGAGATCGAAGACTAGAAGGTCGGGTTAAACGATCACAAAGCGAAAAAGGGCTTTGTTAAAGCGATTACCAATTAAAAACATGAGACTCATACTTACAACATAAGAGATAAATAGGTACTTTTGCTATTATGTACGTATACCTCTTCACTCCTCTACTACCTCCTTCCATGCTAAATTATAGTCTTGACGTGAAACCTGACTAGAGAATAACATATAGTGACGAATAGACTATGATCTCGAGTAACACACAGGAAAAATTGTCCCGCATAAAACATCTCACTGTCACGGAAAAACCAGGAAAAAATATGTCACGATTGAGGCAAAAATAGTAACAGTAAAGGTTTAGCCACAGGGCGTCCCCAATAGGGGGGTGATTGCCATTCCTGCTCCAGTACTCCGCAAGGATCAAACGCTTCGGAATAATGTTATTGGCACTTCACAAGTCGAATACAGAGTCTAGCGGAGGAAGGGGTACTAACTGATATTTAGTACACTTAGGTTGCGTTCAGACGTGGGCGGGCTGTGCGCGAGCTTCATACATTTTGGCCTGGCGCAACCCCGCGCTCGACACGCGCAAAATTTATGAAACCCGCGTTCAGCCCGCGCACAGCCCGCCCACGTCTGAACGCAGCCTTACTGAAATAGTTCCATATGCGTGCATCTCGACTCGAAGTACCTCGAACTACCTATACAAGGATAAGTTACATGATTAGATTACACCTACTTAACTTAAGAGTTTTCCTTAGCAAGAGGCATCAAAAATAGAACCCATTTCATAGAAAAGAAATTGATTGAACTCTTGATATTGAACATTTGTCTTTAGTTAACACGAGGTTGGTTAGTTGGTGGCAACATTTAGCAGTCTTATTATGTCTTGCGTAACGTATTTCATACTAAGGAGAAGTTTATTTGGCTGGATGGTTTTTACGGCCGGTTGACGCCAAGGTTGTGGTCCTCTTGAAGAGGCTTAAGCGCCGCCGTTGGCCACGTTTTGAGCTCATCCGCCACCATCTCTTCTAGATACTCCAACCCAGCATCTAGCACTGTCTACGGCCTCGACCCCAAATACATCAGGGAAGCCCACAGCAGGGGTTTGATCACGGAGTGTTCTTCTCCGGCCTGTTTGGTCCGCGGGAGTTATTTTACTTCCCTCCAACCCGACATATCTGCCGAGCATTCCCGACGCGTTCTCTAGGGGTAAGGCTCGTATTTCATTATGAATAATAGTTATATTTTTGGTACGACAAAGCCTAGTTATGAGATGGCGCCGATGGCTGCCATGTTCCTGTAGGAAAGAAAGACTGCGAATGTATAAACATAAAATAAAAACATAAACATAAAAATATAAATAAAATTAAAATAAAATAAAAAATAAAACATGTGTATAATCCTGTAACACCCTGTATTAAGCGAATCGACGAAATGTCTCCGTACACGGAAGTGCTCTCGATTGTGATTGCGTTAGGGCCTTTTAGCATCCGCCATGATTGATCGCGACGGAAGGGTGAAGCCTGAAAGGTTTCCAGCCCGAATTATATTAGTGGTCACATCATGCGACAGAAACTACTTCCGGCGGGATTTTTGATCCCTCATTTTATCGACAACTATTGTTTTTTTTTTTTGCAATATAATTTAAGACAATCCTACATACATTTAGGACCATTCGGTCGACTTCTTAAAATGTTGACTTCCCAAAAAGTTGAGTTTCCTAAAATGTTGACATCGCAAAAAGTTGATTGTCTATTTCCCAAAAAGTTGACTTCCCAAAATATTGACTTTTTTGTCGCCAGTTCGGAAAGCACTGTTAAAAACGTTGGCACACCTACACTATTTAAAATGCAAATCTACATCAGAATTAAGTCAATAGGTTCCCTCAACAAGCCGGCGACACGACCCAGTCTTATCAGCTAGATGAGATCGGGAAAGCTATGAAAGTATAGTTTTCCACTAAGCTACCCAAGATCTTGGGTTGCTCAGTCAAAGAAACTGAACAACTTACGCCATGTTTTTTGTTTTCGAAAATGAAATAGAAAATGACTTTTCCAAACAAAATTACCACCAACTCGATCAGACAATTTGTATGGAAAATCTATTTTTTTTTTCATTTCCTGAAAGAATTTCCTGGTGAAAGTTGTTCAGTTTCATTGACTGAGCAACTCCTATCAGCTTGCCCCTTACACCCAGTATAGCTTTTATTAACATCAGAAATGTTCGTCCATGTTCATGAAATCAGGTCAATCCGAAACCCACATAGGACTACGAATGAAGCAAAACCAATAATGAAATACGCCATTGTTACCGAAACAAAAGTTTCATCTGGCTTCGATGGAGAAAGAATACATACAATCAATGGCAAAAGTGGATTTCATACCCTTCATCTGTGGTTTTTAACTTATCCCGCAATTCAATGCGTTTTACAATGGGAATGAGATATTTTCCCACGAAAAAAGTTGCCGAAAGTTTGTGTACCCATTCATATTAGATTCGTATCCACTTCGTATCCGATTTGGCCTTCCAAGTAATTGTATGACAGCCCATATGGATTTTTTTGGAAACGAATTAAATGATGGGTGCACAACCGCCCTAACATACGTTTCTAGGTAATGTAGCTTTCGATGGTGAAGTTTTTTTTTTTTACTTTATTCCATAGATAGGCGTAATTAAATTAAATTACGATGTTAGTTTTAATATTAACGGACTTATTAATAAAAAGTTATTTCAAAACATAGTCAAAGTACTAATTATCTAGACTTTTGCACCTGACTGTACATAATAGGAAGCTCGGAAACCACGGGAAGGCTTACCGTCCATTCCAATTTGTGTCATATGAAGGTACCTAGTAAATAGACTTTATATTGCAATATAGGAAGCTGGTGGGGGGTGCAAAAAATGCAATAATAAAATTATGAAACGGGAATCCGGAAGTAATAAAGTGAACCCACCAAAAACATTAATGTAAAAATAGAAGCCAAGTTCATGGTAGTTTGGTGCATGGTTTGCACAAAAAAGTTGTGATATCAAAAAAGCGGGCCAAGTCAAGGGTTTATTAAAGTAATTCTAAGCTCTTCAATAAGGTATCATTTCATGCAACTTGTCCGTTGTAGGGAACACTGCAAACTCCTCGTTGCCGAAATTTGGTGGGAGGTCGGTTTCTTATACGGAGCCTACCACCGTTTAGGTGTTGGGTCATTATCCAACTGGACTTATCTATCGAAAGCCTGTAATGTGTTTTCCCGTCGTGAAAGAGGATTAGTAGGAATCGTCATCTACTAACTTTTCCACCAACGAAGTATTTTATTAAACACAAACGAGACTGCACCCTTTCAAATAACGGAAACCCATTTGATTTTGATGGCTTACAATCCTTTCCCAGCACTACATATTTACATGAAGAGCGTTCACATTCATTCATTCATTCATTCATAAATCACGCCTTTATCCCTAATGGGGTAGGCAGAGCGTCAACGACCCAAACAAAGGTCGTTCCGCCACGTCTGACAAGTTTCGAGGGCTGTTTAGGATAGATCTGTATATTGCTGTAGTGACAGGTTGTCAGCCCATCGCCTAAATTACAATATAGAAACCCTCGAATCCCTTAGCTGGTTTTTACAGCATGCCCGGGAGGAGATGCAGCTGGCACATTCTATGTTTTTCTATCGCTCCCAGTCCAGCATGAGCAAGAGCGTTCACAACTTCTAAAATATGTAGAACACAACATAGCTACCAACATTTGGGGCACGACTGTCATTTGGGGCAAGACTACAAGAGGAACGTTTATGTAAGGAATAGTTCGTCGAATAGGGGCACTGTTGAGGGTCTGTGGTGTTGCCAACATTAGAATACGAATCCTACTAATACTTATTATAATTGGCTACTTTCCAACTAGTCAAATCAGCAACTTTTTATGAAATGTCAAAAACGCTTTTTTGTATGAAAATAGTGAGTTATGACGTCACATTTTAGTAAATATTGACTACTCAAATCAATAACTTATATACTTTTAACTCGATTGTTAAAATGCACATTTCGATTTTAACAATCGAGTTAAAAGTATATAAGTTATTGATTTGAGTAGTCAATATTTACTAAAATGTGACGTCATGACTCACTAGTAGAAGTTGGAAAGTAGCCAATTGCGAAAGCTTGGATGTCTGTTTGGAGTAGGACATAGGCTACTTTCCCTTCCTTTCACGGGAAAACTCATTCAACGCGGGTGAAACAGCAGGAAGGAAGCTAGTTTAATATAGCTATCGCTTATTCTTGTTCTTTGAAAAATACTTCTATTTCAGCATTAGCATAGATTCGTCGAAAAGATAGAACTCTAAAACACGAATTTCTGTCTTTTAAATCTATAATAGAAGATACTACTTTTGTAACTACTTCAACTACTACATTAACCTTTTCCAGAAATGCCTTCATTTTAGGGCTAAAGAGACTATCTGTTCTATCGCGTCTCTGTGTGAACACTGAGTGACTAGAGACATTACAGTGATGGAGACAAATTGAAAAGATGCAGTAGGCCTTTTCAAAAAAGTTAAAGAAGGATTCAGGGAATAGCGTCGACTTTTATTAAAAACATCTTCCATGCTGGACTGGGAGTGATAGAAAAACATAGAATGTGCCAGCTGCATCTCCTCCCGGGCATGCTGTAAAAACCAGCTAAGGGATTCGAGGGTTTAAATGTATTGCAATTTAGGCGATGGGCTGACAACCTGTCACTAATAGCAATACACATAACCATCTGAAATAACCCTCAAAACTTGTCAGACGTCGTGGAACGACTTTTCGGTCGTTTTCGCTCTGCCTACCCCATTAGGGATAAAGGCGTGATTTATGTATGTATGTATGTATGTATTTATTAAAAACAGCTCAATCTACAGTCAGAGTTGGCAACTGTCGAGGTTTGTTGAACCTCTATGCAAATGCCATTTTGAATATTACGCCAAGCGCGGCTACCGCTGTATGTAATGTGCTCGACAATATTGTGTAGTTATGTCCTTTGGAATATTTGGAAACTAGGTATGTTTCTTTAGGACGAATACTTTTAGAGGTTATGCATGTCGAAGTAGGAAGAGAACTTTGGAATTTGACCGACCTGTGTTATTCAAACCACTTAACTTGTTCTCAACACTAAACCAGAGGGAATTGAACCCATGACTTTCGAAATTGAGTGCCCAGGGCTCAGACCACATAACAGGCACGACTATTTATTGTGAATTAAAATATTTCAATTCTGTACCTCATTCGTTTGGTATGTGTTCAAGTTTCTCCATAAAAGTTTATTTTTCCAACATTTCAAATAGCAAATGTTTTGGAAGGCATATTTATATCACGGAGTATATTTATCTACTTCCAAGTCGATGCACCGACTAAAACCAGTCAGTAAATAGCTGATACCACAAAACCCTAAGCACAGAATCATCATGTTCCTAGCCTTTTTCCCGTATTTCACGGGGTCGGCTACCTAACCTAGGGTATTGAACGAGGGCACTGGTTTTTACACAGAGCGACTGCCGTCTGACCTCCGCAACCCAGAAGGGAAACCAGACCCAATCTTAGATCCAGGTTACACACAACCTTTGAATTTCTTCGTAGGTGTGTGCAGGTTTCCTCACGATGTATTCCTTCACCATAAAAGCGCCGAATAAACGTACATATGAAATTCGAAAAACCGAAAATCACATTGGTACGTGGTTGGATTCGAACCACGACCTCCTGCATCCTGTGCCGCGGCTCTATCCACTACACCATCCGGGCTGTCACCCTAAGCTCAGAATATATTATAATAGTACTACACTTAATTCCAAAGTTTAACAATTTACTGGTTTACTTATGCTAAACTGAAAACGACAATAGAACATACAGGGTGTAAGGGACAGCGTACCGCAAACTGATAGGGGTTGCTCAGGCAACGAAACTGGCCAACTTCGTCTGGAAATTCTTTTATAATATGGGCTAATCAGGTTCTCATTGATCTTAATAGCCTACAATAAAAATAAGGTAAACATTAAACTACTATTTCCCCGAATAACCAATAAATAGGTACCCATTTCGACCGTTTTGTGACGTCATTACTTTTACCATCAATAAAAGAGCGGCTCTAGTAATTGGTCCGATTAATGAGATATTTATTGTTAGTAAAGTTGCAAATATTCTGGATTTATACCGGGTGTAATGGACAGCTTCCCGCAAACTGATAGGGGTTGCTCAGTCAACGATACTGAACACATATCACCAGGTTTTTTTTTCAGGAAATGAAAAAAAAAATTAGCTTTTTCATACAAAATGACCGTATCGATCAGACAATTTGTATGGAAAAGCAAATTCATCGTTTCATTTCCTGAAAAAAAATCCTGGTGATATGTGTTCAGTATCCTTGACTGAGCAACCCCTTTCAGTTTGCGGGACGCTGTCCCTTACACCCCGTATATTGTTACTGGGTGTAATGGACAGCTTCCCGCAAACTGAAAGGGGTTGCTCACTTGTTCAGTCAACGAAACTGAACAACCAGGAAATTCTTTAAGGAAATGAAAACATTTTTGACTTTCCTATTACAAAATGACTATTCCGATCAAACAATTAAGGGAAAGCTAGCTGTATTTAAAAGGGTGCTTTCTAGGGTTCCGTACCCAAAGGGTCAAAACGGGACCCTATTACTGAGACTTCGCTGTCCGTCCGTCCGTCCGTCTGTCTGTCACCAGTGTTAAAATTTTCACAGATGGTGTATTTCTGTTGCCGCTATAACAACAAATACTAAAAACTGGCCAAGTGCGAGTCGGACAACAGATATGATTTTATTTCCCATTTTTATAAATGTTGGTACGGAACCCTTCGTGCGCGAGTCCGACTCGCACTTACCCGGTTTTTTTAATACCCGATTATTTTAAATTCCTGCCTCACTCGTATTCAACATAAACGTAAAGTCATGCACCTGCTACACTTGATCGTGATTAAATTAATTGTATTCGACAACGTTTTTTTGGCCGAAAAAGCCGAATCTATAAATCTAGCCGAATCTGGCCGAACTCTAGACCGAACTGCACCTAGTTGCAAATTGCAAGCGCCATTTCCTCCGAGTAAGCGATACTATGGGGTAGCACGTCTGCACTATAAACTATACAGTTTTAAGGTTATTACTTTTCTGCGTCTATATACTTGTGAAATACACTATAAATACCGCCCTAAATGTAGTGTATGTTTTAGAAACGCCAAAAACACAGCGTTGCAATATTTTGAAAAGTGGGGGATTTTTCGTTTATGTTGTTCCATCGAGTGAGCCACCATTAAAAATTTGATTTAGTAAAAGTTGAGAAACAATTTGTAAAACAAATCTCGCATTTAGAAAAAAGAAAAAAAAAACTAAAGATAATATACCTAAGATAGCTTATAAAATGTAGACTCACTCAGTTCGCACTGAGGACCGGCCAGATCTACTTATGTATAGAGTTTACATATAAAATTTACTATAGAGTTTACATATAAAATTTACTATAGAATTTACCTACATATAAAATTTACGATAAACCATGGTGTCAGAGTTCGCACATTCTATGTTTTTCTTTTGCTGCAAGTCCAGCGTGGAAAATGCCTCCGTGGTCTAGTGGTCTAAGCCGTGGGCTTACGATCCGGAGGTCCTGGGTTCGATTCCCAGGGGGGAACACAAAGTTGATATTTGTCAATTTATCACTTTGTGAGGTTTTCCCCAGTTTGGTTAGGACATTGCAGGCTGAATCACCTGATTGTCCGAAAAAAAAAAAAGGATTCCGTGCTTCGGAGGGCACGTTAAGCCGTCGGTCCCGGTCGCTGTCTTTGATAGTGGTCGTTACTGAAACCATGTCAGAGGCCTATAGCTGTGCTACTAGGCGGTTTGAAAACTCTGACACCAGGGTTTATCGGGTCGTTGTTCGTCTCGAAAATCCACTCGCTAAGAAGAAGAAGCGTGGAAAATATAAAGTTAGCATCGACACGTCTCGTTTCTTCCAAACTATTAAACCATTTATTTGGGGTCGGCGCAGTCATAGAAATATTATTATACTGACGTATATAGAAAAGGCGCCGCGAACGCAATATTTGCGGCTGCCACTGTAGCCGACCGGCTCCAGTTCATTCAGTCACTCGCTTTCACTCGCAGCGATCACATGTGTCACTTGTGGCTTAAACAAATTTATAAAATGCCGTCTTGCGTTTTAAAAACGTGCAAGAATGCTTCAAGCATTCAAAAAAAAGATAGTGGTGTGACATATCATCGGTAAGTAAACAAAATAATTGCTTAAAACAACAAAAATTAATATCTGTCAATAATTTTCGACGGCGCCTGGACGGCGCCCATATTTGTATACGAAAATCATAGATTATGAGAAGTAAACCATACAGATGGGACACACAGGTTACTGCCTATGGTTTGCTTTGCAAATTAATATTATTTAAAGGAAAATAAATATAACTATTAAATTATAAAAAAATGCATTTTTATTTACTACGCGACCTTATTAGTTTACTTACATATTCAGGTGTCCAGGACAGTTCACACAACATACTTGAAAGGCAACTTGATGAACAAATCATTCAATATAACAGATAACAACAATAAAGACCTACTGCACTCTGTACCAAACACTTGAACAATGTAAAACAGCCTTTAGGCAGAGTAAAACAATGTGTCGCGTCTAGTGGTCAAGTCATATTCTTTGACACGATGACGTCAACACGCGCGTCCCGCGCGGTTCCCCCCGCGTGCGGCCGCAGCACAAAATTTGAACGCGTCAGCCGATCTAGTTAACTAACATATAGATCAATGGGCGCAGTACGTTTTCTTCTTCCATTCATCCTTCCATTCATACTTACTTACTTTATTTATTACATACTTACATCCTTCTTCCATTCATACTTACTTACTTTATTTATTTACTTTGAATTTATTTATTTACTTAAATGAGTAGAAAGAAGGTAAGTTTAGTTTAGATTTTTAGTTAAGTATTAATGTATTGTATTTATAGTTAACAGCCGCCGTGGTCAGGTCTTAGATATGATTCCCTACACACATAATTAATTATCTGATCGAGGTGGACATTTTTTCCGGAAAGAATTTCCTGGTAGAAGTTCAGTTTCGTGAACAAAGCAACGGACCCCTATCAGTTTGCGGGGAGCTGTCCCTTATACCCGGTTTAATATTATAAATAGAACAAACTTACTTCCATGCTGGACTGGAAGTGATAGAAAAACATAGAATGGGCCAGCTGCATCTCCTCCCATGCATGCTGTAAAAATCAGCTAAGGGAATCGAGGGTTTCAGTGTATTGCAATTTAGGCGATGGGCTGACAACCTCTCACTATATAGCAATACACATGACCATCTGAAATAACCCTCAAAACTTGTCAGACGTGGCGGAATGACCTTTCGGTCGTTTTCGCTCTGCCTACCCCATTAGGGATAAAGGCGTGATTTTATGTATGTATGTATGTTATATTATAAATAGAACAAAGGACAGGATTTTTCTTTTCCCCGGCGATTCGCATTGTCCTGCCCCGAGAGTCATATAAAAGTTATAGAACTATGAATAACTTAAGGAAATGATCGAGTTACAAAAGAAACATTTGTGTTTGGATTAGAAAAACCTTATTGTCCAGTTTATATTTAATGTTATAATAGAAATAGTACATTGTTTAACGAGGAGAGAACATGACCGATTCCCACGAGGGTGTAGTTTGAGGCCCGAAGCGCAGCTGAGGGCCTCAATACACACGAGTTGGGAATCGCATTTTCTTCCGAGTTATACATAGTGCTTTATACTACACCTATGAGGAAAATATAATCAAAAATCCTTGTAAGATAAAGAATGATATCACTTACATGAGAAGATAACTTAAGAACATTTGAAGTGTCATCATCCATGCGAACAGAACACAAACAAACAAAACACATATTAATACAGTTACACATTACATCGAAAACACTAAACACTTAATTTACATTAAATAAGTCATATAAATCAAAGAACGAAAAAGAATTCGCGCGGACATGTTGATTTTGCCATATTTTTTACTTAAAAATATAAAAGAGACAAATGAAGCAAAGCACATACTGCCAAAAAATGTAAGTGGCCAGTATCATTTTGCGGGCTTCGACATACAAATTTTTTGTTTTTTACCATTCGCCTGTTTCTAGTTTTGAATTATGAATTTAAAAAAAAAATAGCAGGGGAGAAAATACTTTCTCCCCTAGGGGAGAAAGTAAATCCCATATATTTTTGCCGCCCGCATATTCGTTCGCTTGGATTTACGTACTTTCTTTCCTTTTTTCAAGTAAGAACTAATATACTTTCCGAATAGGTGTAGTATAAAAGTATGTTTGTACATGTGTTCTTGTTTTAAGTAAAAAATGGATCAATGTTTTGCCGTTTTTTTATAGGGTTATATTCAGGAAAGATAGTCTCAAATGTTTCGCACAACGTAAAAATTTCAACTATCTAATTATCGCGGTTCATGAGAAACAGCCTCCGAAACATTATCTACGAAAACGAGCAAAAAAATCACGTTTTTGTATGGGAGCCCCCCTCAATATTTATTGTATGCTGGTTTTTAGTATTTGTTTTTATAGCGGCGACAGAAATATACCATCTGTGAAAATTTCATCTCTAGATATCACGGTTCATGAGATACAGCCTGGTGACAGACAGAGAGACGGACGGACGGACGGACGGACAGCGAAGTCACAGTAACAGGGTCCCGTTTTGACCCTTTGGGTACCGTACCGTATGTAAGTGTGACTCACATCTAATAAAGGGTCACAATTATCACGACCGTCGATCAATCAGGTCAAACTGGCCCTATTTTCGACCTGACCTTTATCAGGAAGCGTGTCAATAACACCCCCTATTTAATGCTGATTGGCGCTCACGAACCCATTATTCGTGGCTTACTACAATTTAATCATGCCTCTATCCCTTACGGGGTAGATGGACTGAGTAGATATAAAACATTTCTGCTAAATCTTGCAAATATTGAGAGAAGCGGATATGGAAGAAAACGATCTTACATCAGCGGATTCCAGGCAAGCAAAAACGACCTAAACATAGGTCGTTCCGCCACGTCTGACAAGTTTTGAGGGTTAATACAGATCATTATTATGTAGTGACAGGTTGTCAGCCCATCGCCTAAATTGCAATACACTGAAACCCTCGATTCCCTTAGCTGATTTTTACAGCATGCACGGGAGGAGATGCAGCTGGCACATTCTATGTTTTTCTATCACTCCCAGTCCAGCATGGAAGTAATAATAGTTCTCTTATAATAGTTCTATGTAAAACTAACAACATGACAACAGAACAATAAAACGTTTACAACTAACCAATTTCCTTATACCCAGACATTTATTTAATTACTTATATCTTTCATCTTGCAAATTGGAGCAATAAAATTGACTAAACTCCCCCCCTTATTTATGACCCAGACGTGTATGAAGACAGTTATAAAAATGGGAAATAAAATCATATCTGTTGTCCGACTCGCACTTGGCCAGTTTTTAGTATTTGTTGTTATAGCGGCAACAGAAATACACCATCTGTGAAAATTTTAACACTGGTGACAGACAGACGGACGGACGGACGGACAGCGAAGTCTCAGTAATAGGGTCCCGTTTTGACCCTTTGGGTACGGAACCCTAGAAAGCACCCTTTTAAATACAGCTAGCTTTCCCTTAATTGTTTGATCGGAATAGTCATTTTGTAATAGGAAAGTCAAAAATGTTTTCATTTCCTTAAAGAATTTCCTGGTTGTTCAGTTTCGTTGACTGAACAAGTGAGCAACCCCTTTCAGTTTGCGGGAAGCTGTCCATTACACCCAGTAACAATATACGGGGTGTAAGGGACAGCGTCCCGCAAACTGAAAGGGGTTGCTCAGTCAAGGATACTGAACACATATCACCAGGATTTTTTTTCAGGAAATGAAACGATGAATTTGCTTTTCCATACAAATTGTCTGATCGATACGGTCATTTTGTATGAAAAAGCTAATTTTTTTTTTCATTTCCTGAAAAAAAAACCTGGTGATATGTGTTCAGTATCGTTGACTGAGCAACCCCTATCAGTTTGCGGGAAGCTGTCCATTACACCCGGTATAAATCCAGAATATTTGCAACTTTACTAACAATAAATATCTCATTAATCGGACCAATTACTAGAGTCGCTCTTTTATTGATGGTAAAAGTAATGACGTCACAAAACGGTCGAAATGGGTACCTATTTATTGGTTATTCGGGGAAATAGTAGTTTAATGTTTACCTTATTTTTATTGTAGGCTATTAAGATCAATGAGAACCTGATTAGCCCATATTATAAAAGAATTTCCAGACGAAGTTGGCCAGTTTCGTTGCCTGAGCAACCCCTATCAGTTTGCGGTACGCTGTCCCTTACACCCTGTATGTTCTATTGTCGTTTTCAGTTTAGCATAAGTAAACCAGTAAATTGTTAAACTTTGGAATTAAGTGTAGTACTATTATAATATATTCTGAGCTTAGGGTGACAGCCCGGATGGTGTAGTGGATAGAGCCGCGGCACAGGATGCAGGAGGTCGTGGTTCGAATCCAACCACGTACCAATGTGATTTTCGGTTTTTCGAATTTCATATGTACGTTTATTCGGCGCTTTTATGGTGAAGGAATACATCGTGAGGAAACCTGCACACACCTACGAAGAAATTCAAAGGTTGTGTGTAACCTGGATCTAAGATTGGGTCTGGTTTCCCTTCTGGGTTGCGGAGGTCAGACGGCAGTCGCTCTGTGTAAAAACCAGTGCCCTCGTTCAATACCCTAGGTTAGGTAGCCGACCCCGTGAAATACGGGAAAAAGGCTAGGAACATGATGATTCTGTACCTCATTCGTTTGGTATGTGTTCAAGTTTCTCCGATAAAGTTGATTTTCAACATTTCGAAATAGCAAAATGTTTTGGAAG
>JARACY010006213.1:0-18184 GCA_029255725.1 Scrobipalpa atriplicella
TGAAAAGATCGCTCTATGGCGAGCTGCAAAGCGTGCTGTGGCAAGCTACGGCGACGGCACAGGACAGACAAGGAACAGCCACCAACCAAAGGTTTACCTTGAAAATGAACGATTCAGACTGTCGGTTGCAATAAAATGAAAAGATAAAAATAAATTAATCATATTTCCCAGACCACTGAATCTTTAACACCGATAAGTGGGTTAGGTCCGTACTTAGTTACTAAAGCTAATATTTCGCAGAAATTCTTTTTTAAGACTTTATAATTTATCGTTCAAAAAATTATATTTAAAAGATGCTTATCGTCTATTCATCAGTGAATAAAGTACGAAATCTGAAATTCAGATTTATTCGCTGAAATTCTTAGAAAATCTGAATATAAATTCTTTAGCTCCTAGGCAACTAGGTCAAAAAGGTAGGACGAATAGTAGAAAATATGCTGAAGTAGTGTCAGTATTTATTACCTTGAAGGTGTAGGAGCTGTGTTGTTCGAGGCGGGTGACGTTGCAGGGGTTGATGCGACCGCAGTCGTACTCCGACCAGTCGTGGTCGGTTGCTCTGTCGCCCCCGCAGCGGTCGCCGGCAGCACTGCGTCCAACCCGTCGGTACAACACGAAGTACTTAGTGCTCAGCCCCCCATTGAACCCTGCCTCCCACTTCAGCGTCACATATGACGGCCCCACTTTCTGAACAGCCAGAGACTGCGGCGATTCCGGCGCTCCTTTCGGCTGTAAACGAATCTGGGGCTTTATGCTGCCGAGCGCGTTTGTCACTTTGCAATAGTAGTCTCCATAATCCCGCGAACTGATATTCCTTATTCTCAACACGCTGTAGTATGAATCGTTGTTGTTGGACGTTGTATTGATGTCGTAATGGCCGTCGGAAGACATCTGTAACGGGGATGTGCTGGACCCGTACAGCCATTGGAACTCGGGTTTGGGGAAAGATACGACCCTGCATGAAATCTCGGCTACTTCCGACAGATCGTATGCCACTTTTTTCTGTTGTTTTATCGCAATAGGTGGATCTGAAAGAAAACGTTGGTGCATGAAATAAAGATGAAGAAACACTTACATTATTAAATCAAAAAAGTAGTATACAATAATGAATTCCCAATAGCAATATTTTCATTGCCCTCAATAACTATTAATACATTTACATAAATCAAGAATTCATAATGTTAAAAGCATTTCAAAAATAGCTGTAAACGCTTACGTTCTATTCGTAGAGTCATTGACGAGTCTACTCTCTTGACTTCGTTCTCAAAGGCGCACGTGTAAGTTCCTCGGTCTTCAGGGATCAAGTCGTTTCCAGTTTGTCTCGCCTTTCCATTGAAGCGAAGTGTCGATTGTACATTGTACACCGCGTTGCTGCCTTCCGTGTAATCGGTTTTAACCTCATACAGGTTGGCGTCAGGTTTAATTTCCGCATTGTCTTTGAACCATTTGATATTCGGGCGTGGCTTTCCGAGGGCACTACAAGATATCGAGAGGTCTACTTCGCCGGATCGTTTAGTCATATGTAGAGGTAATTTGTTTTGGAAATGTGGAGGTTGGTGAACTTCGAGGGTGACGGAGGCCAGGTCGCCGTGTCCGAGTTCGTTGGTGGCCTGGCAGCGGTACACGCCCTCGCTGCCGAGGTGGGCGCTCGGGATAGTGTATTGGTTGCTGGTGGCGAGGATGGCGGGCTTGGCGTCCGGGGTGCCGTTGTCGCGGAACCAGCGGAACTGCGGCGCGGGCCAGCCGGGCGGCTTGGCGCTGCAGGTGAGCGTGACGGCCGTGCCCTCCTGCGCCACGGGCCGGTCGGGGCTGATGCGCGCGCGCCCCGGCCGGTGTCGCACCAGCACCGCCACCGACGCACTGCTCGCCCTCTCCACGCTCTTTCCATTACTCGACGATATAATATTCGCGGCTCTGCACACGTATGTCCCAGCCATATCCGCGTTCACTCTTCTCAATACGAGGGTGTTGCCTTTCTGTTGGAAGTTATTATTGCCTTCCATCGTCCAATCTATTGAAATAGGTTCGGGGTTTGAGGAGACATCGCACCTTATTTCAACCGTGCCACCTTCTTCCGCTTCGTAGGTTTTGGACGCTACGGTGACGCTCGGTGGGAAGAGCACGTCCAGGTTTACTTCCTTCTCGCCGGTTCTGCCGAGGCCGTTGTCAGCTATACAGGTGTACTTGCCGGCGTCGAGGATGGTTACGCCGGGGATGGAGTGGGTGAACGAGCTGGAGATGTATTTGCCGTTCCTCGTCCACCGCACGGCGTTGACTTGCGGCTTGGCGTCCACCTTGCACTCCATGGTAGCAGTTCCATCCAGCTCCACGCGCAGAGGATTGTCAGGACCCACCTCCACTCGGGGGAAATCTAAAACAAACACAAATAAAACAATATTAAATCACGCTAATTAGATGCACTGAGTGGAAAACGGGACCTTGTAAACAAAATGTTAACATTTTGTGTACTTAATTATTTCATAATGGAGTCTAAAGTATAATTCGCCAAGCTAAACATCTATTAAGGTAAATGGATTCCGTAAAGATAATGTTGTATAAAGTAAGTAAATTATTTACGGTTCGAAACGAAGAAAGGAAGTTCTGGCCAAGAAAATAAAGTAATAAAATAAAGCTATACAAAAGTGTACCAACAGAATATAACGAGCATTCTCAAAGAATAATGGGTCGATAAACATATTTTTATATGATACATGACTATTTTACTGTAACATTAGCATCAGGAAGAGCCTGTTATCTTGCGTAGAACGAAAACCATATCTGTGTGTGAGCGAGCTATAAAATTTATGATTACGCTGAGGCAAAGGATTTACCTTTTGAACAATGAACATTTTCATAAATAACTCATTCAAGAAGAGTAGCAGACCACGCGCAAACGCGGCGCGGGCGAACCGAACTGGATTAAGCATTTCATACTTTTGTTTATTTGATTGAAAACATGTGCACTTCTCCGCTCAGGGCTGTCGACGCCACTTTCTCTTACGGAAAATATATTGTGAGGTAGCGTAATACAATTTATAAATAAGAACCTGCCAGTTCGCGTTTTCTATTGCATTCTAAAGGAGCTACATAAACGGAATATACGTAGCGGATGAAACAAAGGAAGTGTTTAGATATAGCTGTCGCAGTGAACTATAGTTGAATACGCGATTTGATTGAGTGACTAGCTCGTTCATTGAATGGCTACATTCAATTGAATCACTAGGCAGAACGTTGATTGAACAAGCGTCACTAAACGTCCAACTAGTTAGCTGATTGTAACATAGCCCTTTCAACAGGGCGGACGTAAAATCAGTCAGGTGATTCTAACCTAACCTAACCTAACCAAAATCGTTCGTATCGTCGTTTTTTTGCGTATTTTGGGACGGTCGCCGGCACCCGCGTAAGTCACAATGCCGCAACTTTTATTTGCATACGGCATCTAGACACATAAATCTAAAATACGACTAAGCTCGGTTCTCTTTGAATGCCCAGTAGCTCAGACACATTTATCTACATGTCACGCACGTCTCTTCTTGTTTTACATACAATGAATTTGAATTGTATTTAAGTTATGTGACTCAACTAGACAGGGTGTTAATTTAATTGCGTGCCATAGCTTAGGGGGTGTTTTAGTAACGTATAAGGAGCCGATAAAAAATATGAAAAAAAAAAACAACAAACTCAAAAAAACAAATAACCAAAAGCCGGTATTTATAATGATTCTAAGAGCTGCGCCTACCTCTCGTGCTATAACGGAGCGCGCGCGAGTCGCTATCATTGGTGGATGCGAATCATCATAAATACCTACCGACTTTTGTTTTTATTTTATTTTTTGAGTTGGATCTTTTTTAAATATTTTTATAGGCTCCTTTTACGTTACTGAAACAGCCTCTAATCTAAGCTATGGCACGCAATTAACTTAACACCCTGTATATTACGTTCCAATTTTGATATTCTATCTACATTGTGTGTCACAATGTAGATAGAATATCAAAATTGGTTTCATTATTATTTTTATAACTTTGCTTTCACGGGCATTCCTTAGGGGCTTCCTCAATACATTTTGTCAACGCATACTCGATGGGACGAATGTGATGCGATATCTTTGGTTATGTTCGAGAAATCCTTAAGGTACCATTTTGAGTGTATTGTCCTTTATTTTAGGTAATTTCGTAACAAAAAAGGACGGGTTTTGTTTACTTTGCATTTCGGAAAAAGTATTTCTTATTCGATCTAACCACATTCTTTCGCATATTTTAACTTAAAAAGAAAACATTTTCCTATAGTGTCGCGTTTATCATAAAATAAAGTAGGACAAACTTGGAATTTTCTCCCTCTCGCACACTAAGTAGGTACTAAGAAAGCTTTCACGGTTATTAGCACTAGAATAGTTAAAACGGAAGATTTAGCTCGGTTTGCTCGTTGTTATAAAAACCAGCGTAAACGTTGAGAACACTTAACTTGGTTACCTACTTCTTAAATTTTAAACCAGTGGATAATAGGTGATCAAATTTATTTGCCTCGATTCTTTGAAAGCTTTTAAACTAAGCGCTATGAAATTTTGATTGATTCTGTTAAATAATCAACTTAGACATTTGAATATAAAAGCCTGCGAAAAGAGGGGATCACTCAACCCAAGATTTTATCAATAACTCTGAATTCCCAACACTTAACAGCCCTACATATTGATAGGAAGCGGATATGCCGTTATTCGAGGCGCGCCAGTAATAAATCTGTTTACAAAATCCGTCCGATTACAACACGCTAGCTCTGCTCGGTGGCTAGTACTCTGAACGCAAGTATTATTCTTGTTTATCACGCTGCTGGTCCGAAACGTACACTGTTGCGGAGCGTGTTTATGTTTATTCTGCACCAGCACGTGTGCACCGCGACTTACCTCCCTTGTTGATTAAACGCTGAAGGAAGACGGCTTTTAGTTTTAGATTACATGCATTATCTATAATACTTCTTGTGTAAGCCCTTGCGGGGTGTTTGAGTAACAACGACCTCATGAAAGGGGGATTCGCCACGTTTGACTAGTTTTGAGGGTAATTTAAGAAAGAACGAACTGTCTAGTCTAGTGCTACAGTGATAACTTATCAGCCGATTTTTTTAAAATTCGAGGATTCGCGTAATTTATAATGTATTTTATTTATATGGGTCTATTAAACACAAAAACAGAAACAAAATGGATTTCTAAGTCTAATTTGGTGCTATACGGCGCCGCTAGGCCATAATGGGCTAAACTGCAATACACTAAAACCCTAGTCTCTCTACCAACTTCTGAAACTCGTTCTAATGAAACTCGTTCGATCATATCCTTTTAAAAGAACAAGCTTTCGAGACCTAAAATATCATCTCCACGAACAAGTCTAGATTATAGATTATTTTATACAAAGCTATTAATAAGAAAGAATACCCATGGAATACCTATCTTTGACAGCAAATCTCTACAGACCTTAATTTGATGTATCGCCAATTTATATATTGATTTTTGTTGAAGGATGCCTTGGCTACATTCTGTTTATAATGTTGTTTCATTTCAAAAGCCGTCTTGAAAGAAAAACTCCAAGCTAGGTACTTCCGATAGCTAATATTATATTTTCTTTGCTTCCGTGTTGAACTGGGAGAAGCAATAGAAAACGTAGATTATTTTACTTCCATGCTGAACTGGGAGCGATAGAAAAACATAGAATGTCCCAGCTGCATCTCCTCCCGGGCATGCTGTAAAAACCAGCTAAGGGATTCGAGGGTTTCAGTATATTGTAATTTAGGCGATGGGCTGACAACCTGTCACTACAGCAATATACAGATCCATCTTAAACAACTCTCAAAACTTGTCAGACGTGGCGGAACGATCTTTGTTTGGGTCGTTGACGCTCTGCCTACCCCATAAGGGATACAGGCGTGATAATATGTATGTTTAAACTCGCCTAACTTGCCTTTGTACAAGTTTAGTGATTGCCTCCACCCCACAGCACCACTCCATAGAGTAGCGGCGCCTTTCAATTCTAGGGCATCTAATTAGATAGTGCTGGGAGGATTTACAAATTAGTTTAAACTGGGATAAAGCTTGTTGCTTCAGTACATACCTAAGTAGTTTGCTTATTTTTTTGTGCATTTGTGCTCTCATCATGAACTAAAACATTTTTATGTGTTGAGTTTGGAGTCTTCACGTTGGACTGGACTACTATTATGGATAGTGGTTCAAGTACCTATATAAACTTATCTGTTACGATTTTCTGCAATTTGGGTTATCCTTGACTATAAATTCAAAAGTTTATATCTTTGGATGCATTTGCAAAATATGCTTTTGAAATATATATGAAAATGCTATCGTAAAGTATAGAATCTCTTTTCCTACAATACCAGTTTATTGCAAACTAGCTTTCTGCCAGCGGTGTCACCCGCTGCTTTATAAGTTTTCCCGTAGGAATGATGTACTTTCCCGCGGTAAAAAGTTCTTAGATTGTGGAATGAACATTCGAGAATATCCCGGCGAACTGCATAATCTAAGGCTTTTACGCTTTCCACCAGGCGTCTTTAGCTTATTTACCTGTTTACATAATGTACAATTTTAATTCTTCACCTATCCATCAATTTCTTATTGAATAAAAAAACAATATAAAAATATAATAAAAAAAGTTTAAATTCAACCGTGTTCGCAATAACATTCGTAGCACGTCACGCGTAGACCGCGGCCGCACGTAGCAGCAATGTGTTGTCTGCCATCCATTCACTTTTATGACTTAACTTTATAAAGGGGTGCGAGTGTGGACGACGGCCCTGCGCAGGCGGTCGCCGCTTAGGCAAACTTCTTATGAGGATATTTTCCATTTATGGGATAGCCAAGCCAGATATGGGATACGAGAATGACAGCGATGATATAATTTTAAAGTTTAGTATACAAAAGTTTTTTGCGGCCCACAAACTGCTTTTTCTTTACAACTTGAAAGAAATTCAAATTTAGAAACCGCAAAATATAATGTTTGTAATAAAGTTACCTAGGTATAATCTGCTGTTCTGAAATCTGAGCCTCTGTTTAGTTGCAAAGAAAATGCTGCTTATGGGCGCAGAACACGTTCGTGTGGCAACGTTAAAAACTATTTTTTTTTAATCTGTAATGCCCACAAAAATTGACAGAGTGACGAATAGCTCTTGTTAAGCCTTTTTATATCTGCCAATACCGTGCGGAAGATACTAAGCGCAATTTTGATTTTTATGTGTGGGTGGGTAGGTCACTAAACTACTATTATACTAGCGTATATGGAACAGCCATCACGAACATACAACATGTCCCCAAAATTCAATAAGGCGTCCACACGAATTTTGTCCGTATTTAATTTGAAAGGGTTTATATTTACGTAATAACTTATAGAAACTTATTATTTTTATATTAATACCCAGTGCGACATGTTTCTAACTTTTTAACTCTTTTTTTTTTAAAAAAAACGTGATAGACCACTAGTATGAATATGATCGATGCACACATATTAAATGGGACATAAAGTACTTGGGTGTTGTCTGCTCCATACATTAGCTCAGTAGGGTAGGTACGTGGTTAAAAATTAGATGCGATAAAACAAACTATTTTGGTGAGTCTGAACTATTTTCTGAGCTATAAGTACTTACGAGTCGAACGATTCCAAAGATTAATCTCGTATTTCGTTTGATAAATGCTCCATTAGAAAAGAAATATCGCCTTAAATAATCATTCTAGCATGTATTCTATTCTACCTACGTCATACAAAACTTTAACAATACATTCTATTTTGTTATTCTTTAAGGGTTTGCTGCAGTAATAAAATAACGTGCCTTTTAACAACTCGACAATTAAAACCACGTAGAGGGTAAAATTTTATTTCTCTCTTGGTAATAAAAGTCAGTTTCTATACTGCAAGGTCTATTGAGTCTATTATAAACTCGAGCGATATAAAGTTGTATTTTTTACGTACAGCAAGCACTCATTTCAAGTAAAGACTAAATTAGGTACTTTCTGCGTGATCCTTTTATAATTGTACACAACATTCACAGTAAAATGCAAATTGTCTAAGAAATAAAAGGAATAAATAATAATAAATAAAATAATAAAAAATGTTTTATTATCTCCACAATAACATACAAGAACAGAAAAACAATACATCAATAATTTGGGCAAAACATGTTTTATGTGGAGACTGGCGCCTAAACTAGGATATCCTGTCATATAGGTCACCAGGCCTCCACCGCCGGACTGTTACAGAACAATAGGTATATTGGAGTTAAATATAAACTAAAAGAGAAATAAAAGATAATTAAGACTATAATAGAACAAATTTATGAATAAATATGTGTGTGTGTGTGTGTGTGTGTGTGCGTGTGTGTGTGTGTGTGTGTGTGTGTGTGTGTGTGTGTGTGTGTGTGTGTGTGTGCGTGTGTGGTGTGTGTGTGTGTGTGTGTGTGTGGCAGTTAATGAAGTGCTAATAGACTTAGTTAAGTTACACAAATTGACTATAATAGAACAAATTTATGAATAAATATGTGTGGGTGTGTGTGTGTGTGTGTGTGTGTGTGTGTGTGTGTATGTGTGTGTGTGTGTGTGTGTGTGTGGCAGTTAATGAAGTGCTAATAGACTTAGTTAAGTTACACAAATTGGTTACGATTTTTAAGGTTACGCAAAGAGTTTTTGAATAATTGTATGTTGCTATTGAAGATATCCATGTGAGCACACTATATTTTAATTCTGTCACTTCAAAAATCCATGATAAATTTTTGATCGAGCTCTATGTGACAAGATTATATATTAAGTCCGTTTATACTACCATCTTTTTCTGTTTGGTCAAGACGGAAAGTGACGGGTTGGTTTTATTTTAGTTAAATCATGTTTACGCCGAATCGTGGCCAGTCTACAACAGAACTCTACCCTCAAATACCATCATAATGAGATCTTAACCCCATAATTACCTTGATGTTTAGTTCAACCCGGAATTTGCAATTCAAGGAAAGTGAAACTTAGCAGTTACCTGAGTTTCGCTAGTTACTGAGATTACTGACTTAATTAACAAAGATTAACTCTAACGTATCACTAAGCTTGCAGAATTATTTTTCTCATTAAGCTAATTTGACATTGCTGTATGCGCTGTATGTACTGTGCGGTGCGAGGTATCTGTAGTTTTAAAAAATATTTAGTAATACCTACTTCCTATAAAATATGAATTGTTATCAGAAAAATTAATAGATAAGTAAAGTTTAGAGCCATTCTTGGTGTAAAAGCTGACTCTAAAATATTCTGCTTTAATTTGAAAGACCGCAGACGGTAATTTGGAGTGAAGCGAGCAGCGCTACCAACTTTTGACGTGAGTTTTTTGGCGCAAGCTATTTTTACCCGACTGTCAAGGAAGGGTTATGTTTTTCGCGCGTAAGTATTTTGTATGTACGTATGTATGTTTTCATATTTCTTTATTACCTCGTATCTACGGCGAGATAGATTTCGACGAACAGGGTATCGTTTGGTCTCAAACACACGAGCGTTTTCTTAGATAGGTGTATTTAAAAAAAAAACAATATGATGTACTTTTACCGCCAAATTGTAAGTAATCAAATATTTATTTTCGACTAAACCATCGAATGGGGTGTCAAATTAAAAGTAAGTCATAATATGTTAAAATTCAGTTTAACAACAATTAATTGAAATTAATGCATTGAAACATTTTTTATACTACTGTCGGGTTCTTTAAACTCACTTTTAAATACTTGTTACATATATTCACATACGCCCGGCTACAGAGGTTAGACAGCAGTAGTAAAAAGCTAATTTTGGCAAAAATAAAATACGTACGGCACAAAAATGAGAATAGCCTTTTTGCTGGCCTCGGGGCGCGCTTAGGGATTCACTAAAGCCGGGGAGGGGGTGGGAAAGCAAATTTTGCATTCCACACGATGGAAATGGCGCAAACAGAATCCCTCATTTCGTCCTTCCTTTCAGAGTCACGGCGCAGTCTGTGAACGGGTTTAACCCCAAGGTATTGCGGCTATAGAAAAAGCACATAGCAAGTACAAGGACAGCATGATAGATATATGCAAAGAGACCATCTCTTTCGCGCTTTGCAGATGATGCGTCTATCTATCCTGCTGTCAACGTACTCGTTTAATATGTGGTTTGTGTAGCGACATCACATGTTGTGGTTACCCTGATACACTTTTTAGGGTTCCGTAGTCAACAAGGAATCCTTATCATTTCACCATGTCGCCTGTCTGTCTGTCTGTATGCCGCGCCCCTGTGAAAACCTTAGTTTTTCACCTATTGACATGAAATTTGGTATGAAGGTAGATTATGATGACGTAAATCTAGAAATGTAAAAACACAATTCAAAAATATTATTTATCATACAAGTGAAAGGAGGTTTCTTTGAAAAAATGTCTCTGAAAAATTTCTGTCTCAAATTTTGCATTCAAAGTTGCAGTATTTGTCACAAATTTAATCCAGTCATATCTTCAAAACTATAAATGCAAAAATTATGAAAAAAATATGGAGTACAGCTCTTTAGCTGTAATTACAATGAAAACTATAACGAAAAATGTGGCATTTATAATTTACCAAATATTTAGGAAAAACCGTTTCAACAAAAACTACTTAATCTGTAAATGTGAAATGATCCTTATAAAGTTTTTGTATAAGCTTGAAATCAAATTTCGAAGATAATTATGTTGTTATAAGTAAACATATAAGGCTACAGAACCCTACATATGGGCGTCTCCGACACGCTCTTGGCCGATTTTTTTATTTGTGCACGTGTTTTGGAAAGGTGAAAAGGGCCTTTATGCTTCGCATGACGCGCGTAAAATTTGCTGACGAGGCGCTTTATGCGATAGCGATGTGTACGCATTTTTGTTTTGATACAGCCTGACCGATGGCGATACAGACTTTCAATGAATTTGAATGAACAAATAGGTAGCGAGTGTAATAAATAGTCACGCGGCCATGAATGGCCATGTCCAGAAGAAGAATTCTAGTTGCTATAAATAATTTATTTGTTTATTTAACAATGTATTCCAAACTTTCGTTTAAACATTAAGTATTAATTAGAATAATTTGATCACGAATTATCAATTCATTATGATACTCCGGTTATCTGTGTATTGTTTGTGATGCCCGTAGGTAGATTTCCATACTAATTTATGGCTGGTAAATACCTCCTAATTATTGGATATCTAGCCAGTTCTGATTAATTGGACATAGACACAGCCTCTCGTGCATCATCTTATGTTTAATTATTCTATATATTTATATAGATCAGATTTTACAAAGCTAGTATTTCAAATTAACATACCTATACATATATACATAAAATCACTCCTTTATCCCTAATGGGGTAGGCAGAGCGAAAACAACCGAAAGATCATTCCGCCACGTCAGACAAGTTATGAGGGTTATTGCAGATGATTATTGTATATTGCTATAGTGACGGGTTGTCAGCCCATCGCCTAAATTGCAATACACTGAAACCCTGGAATCCCTTAGCTGGTTTTTAACGGCATGCCCAGGAGGAGATGCAGCTGGCACATTCTGTGTTTTGTATTGTGTATTACAAATTAATCCTATGTTTATGTCCAAAGTCTTGATTAGTTTAATAACAGTGTGACAATGTGCACGGGAAAATCCAATGTTGCAGGTTGCAGTTACATAGAAATATCTAGTTCGCTGGAAAAGTCAATTTTCCTACTTTCATAACTTTTTCATCAAAAAGCTTTCTATATTTAATTTAATAAAAGTTCACACGACGGCTTCACGTTCCTGGAAATTTTTTAAATGCAAATAGGAAAATTGATCTGAAGGGGTCCTAACATTTTTGCATGGAAACCGTAGGTCTCACTTTACAATCTGTTCCTATGTCCTATTCCTAAAAAAGGAATATTTAAAAATATAAAACCAATTCACAAACTTTTTATTTATCATCATATTACATGGCCGAGGACATGGCTGATTTGAGTTTAACAGAGGAGCTCAAATTGTATTTTAGCTGGGACACGGCGTGTGTAGCATCCATTAGGTAGGTAACATTATAATGTTATCATCAGCCTTTTAGCTCCGATATAGTGTACACGGAGCCACCCCTTATATCATACATTATACAGTGGACTAGTTTTAATTTTCGTTTTTTTCATTAAATCCTAAAAAATATATAGTACAGATATTTAACAGTTCATTTACTAATCAGGTTTGACAGGAATATTAATGGATAGATTTATAATTTGGCACTTATTTTTTTTCTATATAAAATAAAAACGTAAAAGCGAGCGAAAGTGTGGTTATTTTCTGTACTCCTTATACGTAAAGAAAAAGACAGAGACAGGGAGCACTGGAAGAAGGGGCCTTAACTCACCACCACCGTTACTCGATAGTATACCTACACGAAACTAAAAGCTCTCTTAACCGTACATTTTGCTCTAAACTAGTTTTATCTCGCATTAGCTCCTATTTACGTAGGATTTTGTAGACGAAATTTGAATTAAAAACATAATTTAGCGGGTTCATTGTTGACTTGGTCCTGTTGTTCTCTGGACCTCAGAACAGTTTACGAAATTCATAACAGGGTTAAAGTTTGTTGACACTTTTACTAAACTCTATTAACACCATTAAAATAGGACACTTTTGGTTTGGCGAGGGGTTCGGAGTCGGTTTATCACCAAAATTGAGGTCGCTTGGTAGAAATTGCTTCCATTGCAGCTTATTTTCATAGAGACAGTTGACAAATTGTGGTTTCTATTTCGGTTAGGATATTGCAGGTTGATTATTTGGTTGTCTGATAATTAAGATGGTCTATGCTGTCGGACGGGCATGATTTCTCTCTGATGGCAATTAAAAAACAAAAATTAGAAGGCTGTAGGTAGATCGTAAAAACTTTTACAAGATTTCCTCTGAATCATCTCTGATGGTAATGTTTACGTCATAACCTACTTATTTACGTCAATCTTTGCTCTGGCCCTTGCGGCGTTCTTACTAGGGAATTAGGGCGTAATTTTCACTTCACTGCCCAGAAAATACTTTGGAAAGGATTTCATTGGTGACACTTTTTAAGTGGCGTAAGCAGCCCTTTACATACTTTAGTTTTGTAAGACGACATGATCTTGAATGTTGTTGTTCTTATGGATGAATTCCATGCAGTACTACTTAGGACCGATCACACTATCAATGTACAGTAAATGGACGCAAGTTTTCGGTTTAATGCATTTTACCTACGGCTGGCAATACTCGCTACACCGCAAGCTGCAGTGGCTTGACTATTCGTGTGTTTGTTGTATATGTTACCGGCCAAACCCGATTTTAGGCCTAACTAGTTTAGCCTAGGCTACTAGACTAATTAATATAGACTAGGCCAAACTAGTTTATCCTGAAGTGTACCTATTCATTTAAGGCTCAACCAGTTCCTCCTAGGTTAAACTAGTTTCTCCTATCGCCTTTAGGACGGACCAGTTTGGCCTAGTCTGTCTGTACCGGTTTATATCCTATCGAATATAGGATGAACTAGTTTAGCCTAGGCAAAACCAGTTTGGCCTAAAATCAGGTGTGGCCGGTAACATATAGATTAAACTAGCTTTCTGGACCGAGGAGGTAGCGCCCGTGCTATATGACTTGGCTTTATGAGTTTTCCCGTAGGGTTGAACCTACTCCCGCGATTAAAAGTATTTATTGTAAGACATAATTTTCAAATTCGTTCTAGTAGCTTTTTAATTAATGTATTCGTAATAAACATGCAAAGCTTTTCTCTTTATAATAATAATGTGGATTTAGTTACAAAGTATATAAAGGCAAAATAATAACCAATATATCTTGTGTCGCGTGCATTTCGTGCATTGTTGTCGGTACGTTCTCACCTAGTCACGGCTTATCAGCATGCAAATGCAAATCTGAACTATTAATTTAATGCACATGTGACAAATACACGAACGTAGCAGAATTGTACCCGCGAGGCAGAATTGTATCCATGAAGCTTAGTAGCACCAAGCACATATCTTTCTCTATTTACTTTACTTGTCGGTAAAATCTTACTATGCCGAATAGTTTTAGTGCTGAGGTGTCATGTTTAAACTTCTAGAAACATCTACACCCGAAGCCTTATTTGAGTACAAGGTAGCCTCTTTAAGGCTGTGTTCAGATGTGGGCGGGCTGTACGCGGGCTGAACGCGTGTTTCATACATTTATGCCAGTGCGCGTGGCTTACGCGTGTCGTACTTACGCGGGGCTTGCGCGTGTCGTGTGCGGGTTTGCGCCAGGCCAAAATGTATGAAACACGTGCTGTATGTCAGCCCACGTTCTACCCGCCGTACCGTCTGAACACAGCCTAATTTTAGAACTTAATGTGATTCCTACCGGCAAATGGTTGTTTTTAAAAGGATATTTCTCCTAAACGAATCAATGGAAAATTAGTTCATGGTCTACAATTGCAACATTTGTAAATATTCTAGTTCATAAAAAAGTATGCTAAAAAAATCTGAAAGTAAAGCTGTTTTTATCAGTAAATTTGATATTTCTTCTAAACTATTAGCAGCGCTTTCACGGTTCCTTCGGGAAATTATCCGTATTATGATTATCTATGTTGCATTTTTTAATCCGAGGCTTAGTTAGTTTTTATGGAATTAGCTTTTTTGTGCGTTTTGCGCAATTTTTTTGACGCGGCCACGGACGTAACCGCCACGCCGTAGCGCGCGCTGATTTGAACTATATTTTAAGGCATTACGGGCGATGGTTGCATACCTTGAAATCAACCTTGTTATTTGCCGTGGGGTTACGCCTTAAAAGTACTTATTTTATATTATTGAAGATCTTACATATTATGTAATCTATTTATTAGCCAGTCACCTTGACACCTTTACCCAGAGCAGCTTTTACTATCATTAAATTAAACTCGATTATAAGTTAGGCCTTCTCTAGCGCGTTATAAAATGCATCATATTTTTCTGCTTTTTTTTTAAAGGTTCAGTGTTTAAGGTATATATATAATAAAAAATTCAAAAAAGAAAAGTGGTCTAAGGATTTTACAGATTATGTAGGTAATCTTTTTATTAGCCAGTCTCTCCTAACACCATTATTCGGAGCAGCTTTTAATTTCATTAGTTGAACTCGATTATATAAGTTAGGCCCTCTCTAGCGCGTTATAAAAATGCATCAACTTTTTCTGTTTTACTTTTTAAAAGGGTTCCCGACTTGGTATTTCTCTATCATTTTGCTCTAAGTAGGTATGTGAAATATTTAGCAAGCAGGGTTGGAACCGGTTTCGAATAAACCAGTTTTAGCCGGTTTTTCGAAAAGAAATCGCTCAGAGCGTATTGGTGAGCGAGCGCTTCAAAAACCTAAATAAACCGGTTTAAGCCAAAACTGCAAATGTTACGTCACGGGCAGCGCGGGCTCCGAGATAAAGTTGACGGCGAGAATCAAATAGTGATTAAAAAAACCGGTAAAGTCCTCTATAAACCGGTTAATTGATGCGAAACCTTATAATTTTGATCTACTAAAAAAACCGGTACTTTTCAGGTTACGTAAGTACTTGCGCTGATACCGGTTTGAAAATTTTACCGGTAAACAAGCCCTGTTATCAAGTTAAAAATCAAGTACCTAAAAAGTAAAATGTTATTTTAAAAAAATGCGATGCCTAACAACAGTACCAGTCACTTGGATACAAATTTCAAATACAACTAATTGAAATGATTTCAAACTGAAGTCTACTTCAATATGCCATTTCTATGGTACACAATATATGATCCTACCTCTCTTCATGTCTACTCGTACTTCAATATCAACATAATATGATCCTATTTTTTATTGGATAAAACTCTATTTACATACGTATATAGTACAGGGAAACCCAGCTCGAGAACAATGAATCAACTTATTGGTGTTTGAAAAAGAATATAAGACTCGTTACGATCCAAGAAATTTAGGCGATGGGCTGACAACCTGTCACTACAGCAATACACATGACCATCTGAAATAACCCTCAAAAATTGTCAGACGTGGCGGAATGACCTTTTGGTTGTTTTCGTTCTGCCTACCCCATTAGGGATAAAGGCGTGATTTTATTTATTAGGCGTATGTTAGATCCAAGAAAATGTTAACAGAACTATATTTATACTTCAAAGAACGACATAACATTTTATATTTGTACCCATTTCAGAACAGACGTCTTATAAGCGAGTTAATTTTTAGAGCATGTAAATAAGAAATGTGTACTTATACTTCGAGTCTAAACATTCAATTTGTGTACTACGTTTACTGCCTTTTCAGAAGTTTTATTCCAAGAATTTAACAGTCCCCCGCCGTATATGTTCTATGTTTTGTTAGAGTGAACCATTCGAATAAATGTGAGGAGTACAGTCGTAAATACTAAAAACGTTTTAGCACTTAACGCTAGGAAATACTTTTCAATAAAAATTACTACAACTTTTAAGTTGAAATGTAAGCGACTAAAAGTCAAAATGTACGAAATGAGCGATTTGCTGACAGCCGAACAAAGTACTACCAAAGTTATTTTCTTTTTTAAATAGAACTAAAAAATATATTTATGGAGCTTTAAAAAGCTTATTTTAGTAAATTACCACTATTTTGTTCACAATTAGAATGTCAGTTGTGCCGAGCTTGGAGTTTATGTATGAAATTCTATTTAAAACCGGCCCATTATTAATGCAAACTGTAGAAACTCTCCGTGACAAGTAGAAACAATTTATTTTCGCGTTCATTATATTTCTGGATTTTGCATTAGGCTACTGTTTGGAAAGGAAACGACGTCAAGGTGTAAATTAGTCAGCTGTGATGTGACACCGACAATACAGTACGGGACCGTTAATATTGTAACTGCTTCCGTGGTCTAGTGGTCTGAGCTATAGGCTCCCGATCCGGAGGTCCTGGGTTCGATTCCTAGGGGGGAGGGGGAGCAAAGCTGATATTTGTCTATTGACGGCCCCCACAGCCGTGTTGGCAGTGTATCTGCCTGCTACGCAGAGGGTCCCGGGTTCGATTCCCGGCTGGGTCTGTTTCTGGGTCTGGGTGTTCTTTGTGGTTGTTTCTGTGTATGTCCATGGCAACCCGATACAGAGAATCCTAGTGTGATGTTTCTTCTTTCTTTTCATCATGTTTCTATTAATCATTTTGTTAGATTTTCCCCAGTTTGGTTATGACAATGCAGGTTGAATTTGAATCACCTGATTGTCTGTAAGTAAAAAAGATTCCATGCTTCGGAAGGCACGTTAAGCCGTTACACATACCGCGTCAGAGGCCTTTAGCTGTGCCGGTTTTAAAATATAAGACGGTTTAAAAACTCTGACACCAGGGTTTCCACACACGAAGAGAAGAAGAAGAATATTGCAAATAAACCAAGTTCGATTTCGTAGCACGTCAACTCTGTCGCACTTGTGCATTGACTGGCAAACGTCACTTTCCAAGTGTCAATGTGCAATATTAACGCTCCCGTACTGTACCGAAGTTAATGATAGCAACTTTACTCTACTTGTTTCCATTCGGTTGAACGTACGATTAACTCTGTTGTCAGAGTTTTTAGGCGCTTTATAGGCAACTGACAACCGGGAGAATTTTAGCCTGCCTTCCGCAACACGTAATCTGCATTGTCCTAATCAAACAGGGAATAATATAAATATATGGAACATGTTTCATAGAAGTATTCTTAAAGCTTAGGTACTTACAGTTGACGCTAAGGTCGATCAGCGCGTCAAGTTGGCTTCCCTGAGGCATGGCACGGTTGAAGACCACGCAGCGGAAGGCGGCTCCATCATCCTCCTTGGTGGGCGTGAAGGTCAGCGTGGCTACTGATGGGGTCTCCCGCGTCTTTCCGTGCACCACCTCCGCCTGGAGTGGGGTTCCTGAGCCTTCGCGGAACCATCTAGAATAAAAGACACATCGTTAGTCACTTTCTTTTTCACAAATGGAAAATTATGCTTGCGAGAACATAAGATACGAAGTCGCTATGTTTTTATAAATCATCTGAACGGCTGTCAGAAGTATTACCTATAGCTTTAATACGTGAATTTTTCGTAGGAAAGCTAACGACGTAACGTAACGTAAATGGCCGTAGATTGCTTTCCGCTGATCCCGGTGTTAATCCGAAACCTGTAAATCGCACTTGACCGTTTTTTTTTTAAATTGCGTGTTAATCTTAAACCTATATTTGTTGTAACTAATTTTGTTTCAATCTACGTA
>JARACY010006214.1:0-18177 GCA_029255725.1 Scrobipalpa atriplicella
AAAGGCAAACAGAGGTCAAAAAAGTCCTTAAATAAAACACCAGTTGAAACAAGTGTAGAGAGAAAGAATTCAGTGTTACCGAACAGATCAAAGAATGAGACTGTACAGAAAGAACAGTTTGAAGACTTGAGTGATGTATCCGGTTTCACTGCCAACTACATAAGGTCCACAAAACTAAATACTAATACAAAACCTCACAGGAATTTGAGAAGTAAAAATAACAGAAATCTAGTGAAAGAATCACAACCAGCTGTTCAAATAAGTGCTGAGGTTCCTCACAGGACCACCATGCTGGTGTGCGTCAACAAGGCTGTGAATGCATCTCCGCACTCCCCGGAGGCTGAGGTGGGGGTGTTGAATTGCAGCACCGACTCCTCACAAAATGTTATTAATTTAGTAACTACTAAAAATAATGATAGAAATGAAAAAGTCAACAAGAGTACATCTCTACTCAAATTTGTTGATGTTAAAACATCCAAACCAAAAGAAAGCCAGTTTTGTGAAAGAGGAGACAATAAACAAATAGGCACTGGTGATCTCAACATCTCATTTCAGTCTAGAAGTACTGGTAACTCCAGGTACCCTAAGAGACAAAAGAAAAGCACTGAACTGGTCACCAGTTCTAGTAATACTTTGACCAGAGCTTCTCTGGATAAAAGGAAGAAAGCAAATAAAGATGTTGCGGAGTTCATCGACTCCGAGAGAAAAGAGAATCCTGATGACGCAACAGTCTCCAGAACTAGAAGTGGCAGGAGCTTAACATTGGCTCTGCGACAACCAGAAAATTCCTTGATAGTGTACAGTAATTCTACAGAGAAAGTGAGCACGGTTAATACACTGAATGTGGCGAGCCAAGCCGCCGGCCAGCCCAAGAGCAAGGCTAAGCTAAAGCGAGTATCGCAGCTGAAGCAAGCTACGGACACTAGTGACTTAGCGTTGCATAGAGACTCAGTGAGGGAGAGAAGTGGTTTTGCTGCGTGTTTCTCAGACAGTGACGATGACAGTGATGCATTGAAACAGAGGAAGTTCTTCTGTTAGTGTTAGAACTACATTGAATAAAAAAAAAATATGTTTATTGTGTATTGCTACCAGATTCCTGTAAAAATTTATAGCAGTCACAAGTTGACGTTAAGATTTAAGTATCTTATTTTGAATTTATGAATTCTTGTTTAATCAGGTGCCTAGATGTATACTGTATAGCTAATCCTTGATATTTGTAATACATGATAATGATATTACTGTAGGCAGTGTAGATGCATAGAGCATGACTCTAACATAAGCCAATAGAAACATCTCTGGGTGGTGTTATTGCTGTCGATTTGTGGAGGGCACAACTTAACTAAATCTTGTCTAAAAATTATTGCCATCCCTTTCTGTTCTCTCATGATAGAAAAGGACAGGTATAGACTTATATTAATAGTTAAGTCGTGATTTTTGCAACTACAAATTGCTGCCATTATCTTTTCTGATGATACTCAATCATCATAATACAAACCAGGCTAAGACAGTAAGATATAATAGCCCACACCACACTCTTGTGTTTGGATTAGTTTTTGCTAAGTAATGTTGGAGAGTAATCAAATATGAAGTAGATAATACAATATTCCCTATCTGTAAACATTACTGTGTATGTATCGTCTAAATCTAAAGCAATGTAATGCGATTTGATCGCTGGTTTAGTAGGAGCATGTAGGAGTGCCATTGCCATTGGATACAGTTAGAGTTGAAATCGCCGCGCGATATGAGCAGTTGGTATTTTTTTGTTTTATTTTATATTGTGATTTGACTATTTGGCTGGCATTTTTTTTATAGTTTGGTCCACTTGTTATGTGATGTTTTTCCTATTACAAGTTATAATTTATTCCAGATTTTAATGAATAGATATCTGACGGCCACTGCTCCATATTGTTACTCCATGACTTTGACTATCATAATTATAATAATATGTGATCATCTTAGTTATTTAGGTAACAACTTTAATGTTGGGTTTGTATTTGTATCAAATTTCAGTGTAATATAATTGTATGTTCTAGTATTCTTGTATGTACCTATTTAATTAATTTAAAATTACATAATAATGCTATATTTGCCTTGTAATTCTTTTTACGATAAAATATATTGCTAGTAGCAATTGGAACTATACTGTTTTTTTCTATTTAATTATTACTGACTTAATCCATCCAATACAACTGAAACTAAATGATTTTTTAGGTATGGCATTCATTTAAGATAACACTGTTTATATTTATCTCAGTTCAAGTTATATAACTCGAGATATTGTGCCTATTAGCTATAATTTATCTTTACTACAAGCTGAAGCCGTCTGTCTACAAGTGTTCCGTCTCAACAATCAACGTATAAATACACAACTCGATAATAAATTTATTACAATATGTCATGTTCGATCGCGGTAGCGTACACACGCAAAGCAAAGTAATTAGTTTCTAATTCGAAGAGGATATAATTGTGCGATTTGTTGAGAGCACGACGAAATCAGATTAGTAAATCTTGACTAAAATTCCGAATTGCCCCGTGTCTAACTACCATCTAACTACTTAGTTGTAGTCGGTTGTAGTCATGTCGTCGCGTGAATTGGAGGGCAAAGTAGCACTAGTGACCGGTGGGAGCGCGGGCATTGGCGAGGCGACGGCGATGCTGCTTGGTGCGCGCGGCGCCCGCGTGGCGCTGGTAGGGCGCGACGAGGAGGCGCTGCACGCGGTGGCGGCACGCTGCGGGCCCCAATCTCTGCCCCTCGTCGCCGACCTGGCCACGGACGCCGGCTGCGAGCTCGTCGCCAAGCGGACGCTCGAACACTACGGAAGGTCTGAAGCGTCAAGCACGCTTCCATCTATAGATCATATCATTATATATCCTGCCTGAACTGAACGCGTCAAATGCTTATATGGTGAAATAATGCGCTTGCTCCGCTCGCGTTGAATTTTCATTCCTTCCTCCTGCTCACTTTAAAATTGTACCTACCTATCTCTGCTCCTGTCAGACTGGACATTCTGGTAAACAACGCGGGCTGCGGCGCGCGGCAGACCCTCCTCACGGCGGACATGGAGACGTTCGACCGCGTGTTCGCGCTGAACGTGCGGGGCGTGTACAACCTGACGCGGCTGCTGGCGACCGCGCTCATCCAGTCTAAAGGCAACATCGTCAACGTGTCCAGCACGGGTGGTTCCGCAGTCTACCTCGGCGCGCTGCCCTACAGCATGACTAAGGTGCGTGTATAACCTCAGGCCGCGGTGTAAGTAGGTGTGGCTTAGGAAATAAGTACTAGGTACCTACTTATATCCTAAGCTTATACATAGGTATAGCTAAGTGTACCTACCGAAACTCGTATAGGTACCTACTAGGAAGCTAAGAGACCGTTGAATATACAACGTGTAACAGAAAGGGTATATGCATCGAGAAATGTGTGAATCTACCCATGAAACTGAACAACTTTCCCTAAGGAACATAGGTCGAATAACGAAAAATAACTTTTGACCTTTCATACAAAATGCATCAGCTGATAGCTCATTTAGTATGGGAAGTCAATTTTTTTTTTTCTTATTTCGACCTATGTTCCTTAGGGAAAGTTGTTCAGTTTCATGGGTAGATTCACACATTTCTCGATGCATATACCCTTTCTGTTACACGTTGTAAATGCATCGCGAGCGAAGATAGCTGTTTATAAATGAGCCAAATACCAAAACTCCTTTTGTCATTAAGGGGTGACCATTACTAAAGTTGCTCGAATTAGTTATTATTTAGGTACATGTTGTAACTGAATTTTTCAGGCTGCGCTGGACCATTTCACGAACCTGATTGCGCTGGAGCTCGCGCCCAAAGGAGTCAGGGTCAATGCCGTCAGCCCAGGCGTTACGGTAAGTCGGCTTCATCTTCAATATTAGGTACCTACCTATAGTTGGGATGGGATTCTGTGCAAATCTCAACTGCTGGGGACGTAGAAATAAATATCGCAGACGGGCACTGCCTGCCTGCACCCAGCGTGAACAGTGCTATCGATTTCGTGGACGGCACAACTTAACTTAATCTTGACTAAAATTATTGTCGTCCCTTTCTGTTCTCTCATGATAGAAAATGACAGGTATAGACTTGTATTAATTAATTTCGTGATTTTTGCAACTACGAATTGCTACCATTAGCTTAAGTTTGTCATACAAACGGTGACAGCATGGTGTCAGCAGCTCGAGTCAAATGGGAGGGATATTTAATTTTCTATCATATTACGACCTAAGTATGTTCCTTAGCCTTAGGGAAAGTTGTTTAGTTTCACAGGTAGGTTCACATTCTAAGTAAAGTTTGGTCAGCAATTTTTTTTACTCCGTGTATACTTCCACAGGTAAGTACGTTCGTGCAGCGGCTAACAGGCTACAGCGATGACGAATACTCGGCATGGTTGCGTGAGACCGAGCAGGTGATCCCGCTGGGCCAGGCGTGCGCTTCCGAGGACATTGCGGAGACCATCGTCCACCTCGCAAGCCCGGCGGCGGCCAACTGCATCACAGGGACTAACGTCAACATTGACGGAGGCGCAAGGTTCACGTTCGGAGCCACTAACATTATTCAAAAGCAGGGTGATAAGAAGGAATAAAAGAAATCGAAAATTTTATTTCTTGATAGCTCATTTCTTTTAAGAATTTAAACATGATAAAACCTCTTTTCAGCTACTTATATCGAGATACTATTCACATTTTATGGGTCCACGGGTTAAAGTGGCTTTTAAAATTCAGATAATAAATAAACCTCCAAAAAATAAAATAATAAGGAAAACCTGGAAAAAAAACAGTATTACTATTGCTCACAAGATGGCGTTGTATACTTTAGTTGCGCTACTTGACAATAGATGGCGTTAGATGTATCAAAATTACTCCTTGTTACGACTCTACCAAGATGCTGCGATGTTATTTTAATTCATGAATTTAAAGATATGAAGTAGTTTTAGAAAGAGAGAACCATCCCTTTAGTGTAATTTATTTTTAGTAGTAGCAGTTATTTAATTGAGGTAGAGTCAAAGTTGGCAGAGTTGGCTACGCCAGCACTGATAAAGGAATATTTTGTATGTTTTATTAGCTTTTGGTCTACATTTATAAATGTTTAGTTGATAGTTAAAATAGTGACTAAATAACTTATTGAACTGTTAGGTAAGTAAGTACATAGGTAATTTAATTATTTAAAAAAGGAGCCAACGATATACACGGTATAGGTCTGCGGGTAGGTAGGTATTGGGCTCGATTCGTAACTATCCCGACTTAACTAAATCTCAACTAAAATTATTGCCATCCCGTTCTGTTCTATCATGATAGAAAGTGACAGGTATGGTCTTATATTAGTTAAGTCGCGTATTTTGCCACCACGAATTGCTACCAATATACCTGCTGCAATCATTTACACCGTGCAGTACGACGCTATCGATTCGGTGGAGGGCACAACTTAACTAAATCTTGACTAAAATTGTTGCCGTCCCTTTCTGTTCTCCCAAGATAGAAAATGACAGGTTAACTTTAATTAGTTGAGTCGAGATTTTTGCAACTACGAATATAATAAAATTACTATCCTACCAATATTCCCAAAGAGAAGAAAAGCACCTTGACAGCACTTGCTTACAATTCTCTGGCCGCTTTCAGCGTCACAAATCAGGCGGAATACTCCACCACCTTTGCGAGAGCACACTTGAAGGCCATTCTTCGTCCTCAAATCATTTTAGTAGGAGCATATCGTTCCCACGTCTTTCACCCTGGGCCCGTTTCACGATACTACTTACCCTTATAAATTACAAGTGAAATTTGCTGTACATTGCGTAGCCGGCTAACATTATTACGACGGAAGATAAAATTGCTCGAGCTAAGCTACGCAGTGCACATAGAATTGTACTTTTATTTTGTAGATTCTAGTTTTGGCCCTGGAGTCACTGGTGCGGGATAATCTGATTGACTCGCTGACATGTTTCTTTCCCTGTCGTCATTGTTCGCCATCGCCATACTTTGTGCGATTGAGATTATTCCATTATACTACTCACCTGTGCAGTGATATGCGTTGTATGGTGCTGTGCGAAACAGTTATAAATATTACAATGTAATAAAATTTATTTAATGTCACAGAAAATATAGTCATACATAACACAATTATAGTCAAAATATTACAATCCACTTAAAAAGCTTCAGTCAAAAAGCCCACCCCGAATGGTTTCCGATGCAAATGTGCCCATAACACTGGCCGCGTTTCCGCGCTGTATCGCCATGTTGGTGAATATAAATATCTACACTAAACTACGCTAACATTTGATTGTAGAGTGACTTTTACTAGGAGATTTACGCTCTGCCTACCTCGTGAGGGACAAAGGCGTATTATGTATGTATACCTACAGTTTTTTTTAAATAAATTGCATCATTAGAAGAATTCGATTTAGAAATAGAAATTTTGAAGAAAAACCAGTCTTAAAATGAGCATGTCTACGTATTACGTCTACATGGACATGTGTATTCCGATTCCGAAGCATGTGCGTTACTTTTCAACCAGTCTCAGTTCGAGTGGTAACTCGACACTTGCTACTGTTTTCGGAGATGTTTTGTGTTTTTCTTCACGCGGTTAGTTCTTTCTGTACAAATACTTACAGCGTGATCTATTTGTCTGTCTGTCACATCACAGCATCGGTTACATCGACTTCTCATAGTGACAGTGGACAACCACTAACATTTTGGATTTGGGCTTTCAAGGTGTGTGTTTGAAATTATGAATAAAACTAGCTTTCCGCCCTGCGGTTTCACCCGCAGCTAAGAGAGGTTTACCGTGGGAATATCTTTTTTTCGCGCGGTAAAAAGACACCTATTTTTAATCATTAGCCTAAGAAAAAGTGAAATAGTAATATCATGCAAACCTTCATTAAATAACCCCCTTAGTAGTGCTAAATAAAAAAAAAGCTTAAATGATTACAATCATTAGCCAATACGTGACATTGCCAGATCCTAACTTCAAAATTAACGGAATTTCTATGCAAACTTTCATCCCCTATGTAATCCCTTAAGAGGTGGAAAATCCAAAAACACTGATACAAGTCTCTATAAATTTTTGATCATTAGACTAAACACAAAATTGGAAGATTCTAACTTCAAAATTGACGGAATTTATATACAAACATACATTCCCTATTTAACCCCCGGTTAGGGGTGTAATTAAAATGTGTCTGAAAATGTGGAATTCAGAGACGACTTTCAGCCATTGTCATTAGGTACCCTCTATACCTAATGAAATTAGGTAGAACCATGTACTTACTTAGCACCTTACAAAAATAGTGGAACCGAATCGAACACTTCCTATTATTTTTCTTCAATTTAGGTCTAAATATAATTAGTAGGTAGGTAACCAACTTTGAAGTTCAAAGTGTTGGTGTTTTCTATCCGCTCAGAACGTGCAGTCGTCATCCGATCCGGGTATTTACACAACTGTTGCTTAACACACGATACTACACTCGTTAGCTTTTTCTCCGCAAAACATGACACAAACGCTTTCTTGTATTTTTTACCAGAATTCCTGCCTGACTGAAGTGGGGGAGAAAATAAAAATATTTGATTGCCCTCTGCTCTACAATACCGCTTTTGGCATTCATTCCTTCCCTATTCAACATTTCATTAAACACAACACTCCAATTGATAAACAAAGACCTGCCGAAAGGATGGGCCTACAAATCCTACAATTAGTGTTGGGCACAATGTGCCGTGTCGGGTTACCTCTTAACCCTTCGCTCGTTGTACTGTAACCCGACGCGCTCGGCCCGCGCCCGCGCCGCGCACTATTTCTTATTTCTTCCCTTTTTCCTCAAAGACTTCGCCGCCGATGTCTTAATCAAATCGCCAATTGGGAACCAACATTGTGACAGGTGCGGCGGCCCGCGGCGGCCCGCGGCGGCCTGGATCACCGGCTCCGGATGATAAATGGACGCCGAGCCGCGGGACGTATCATTTTGGAAATAGGAATTTAGGAGCATGTTGATGATATTATGATAAATCGAGTCTCTCTGTTTTGAGTGGAGTGTTCTATTATCTTAATCTTATTAAGATGCGGAACCACAGTAATGATTATAGAATACAATGGAAAGAAGCTTTCCAACTTTTATACTTAATATACTGAAATCACAGTTTTCTTAGGGATTACACTTGACCCGAAACTTCAATGGCTCCCTAACATCTTTATCGCAGCCGCATTAGCTGTGCGAAAAATCCGGGAGCTCACGGATGTTACTACAGCAAGACTTGTTTATTTTAGTTATTGTCACATTACAGCATTATGTCCTATAAAATTTTGCCGTGGGGCGACGCTGCGGACATTGATTCGATTTTCGTTCTGCAAAACCGGGCTATTAGACCAAAATACAAACTCAGATGAATTATTTAAAGAGATAATTAATATTTTAACTGTAGGTAGCATGTCAATTTATATATGACAATATATTATATATGTAAGGAACAATATTCATAAATTTACCAAAAACAGTGACAGGCATAACCAGAACCTTAGAAGCAAAAATAAAATTGACCAACCCCATTTTAGGTTAGCTAAAGTTAAAAAAACATTTTTAGGTCTAGGTATACAAAATACTATAACAAAATACCTGACTATACAGGGTGTAAAAAAATGTACTACGTTCCTTTAAACCACATGTTCTACTGATTATACCAAAGAACTTTCCCAAAGCACAAAATTTTTAGCTCGTAATAAAATTTTGCCTTTTCCATACAAAACTGCAGATCCTGGAGAGCATCTTTGTATGGAAAAGGCAATTTTTTTTCGAGCTAAATCATTTCTGCTTTGGGAAAGTTGTTTAGTATCATCAGTAGAATATGTGGTTTAAAGGAACGCACTTTTTTTACACCCTGTATATTAAATTTGTCAGAAAATCAATTTAAAGATAAAGATAGGTACCGTTGATGATGATGATGATGATTGTTAATCAATTTAAAGATAGTTACCGTGAATAAAAACACATTGTGTCATAGATGACTATACTATTGACAAAGAGGTATGAAGCTCAGTTATTCCAGAGAAGCGCAAAAAATTGGCACACATTGCGGAGCGGACCCCAACCCAATTTGATCACTTGACTTCATAATTAGAAATAAGTATGCCCTTTAACTTTGTGAAAATCATTCGTCAGAAATACCTTGCTTTGTGCCTTAGGCTTTTGATTGTTTTTATGGAAGTTGAAGACGAGGCGGTGCATATTGCACAATACTTGGTTGGTAATGCAGTATTATAGGCGTTAGGAGCAAGGATCTTGGGTCAACCAGCTTTACAACCGGCGTAGTGGGCGTGGCGGCGGCGGCGGCGGCGCGTTTGATCCGGCCCCGCCGGCCTCGTCGCGCCGGAAAAGCTCCGGTTGCAGCATCCTCAACGATCAATGGCCGACGCAGACTCTTTTCATCATTCAAAACATCTCACATCTTCAACAAACATTTTGATCTTTGTAAACCCTTTTTACTATAAAAGCTGTCTACATAAGCGAAGAGCGCATAAGCGGCTTTCCAAAGCTTACTAAAGTTTTAAATTACAATGTAACCTTCAAGGCTTGAGAGTTATTTTTATTGCGCCCTTCCACACGTCCACATTAATTTAGCGACGGTGTAACGGCTTTATGAAGTTGTTGCGGGTGTTTAAAATGAGAAAAAATAAGTGTATTCGCCGTGACAAGTAAATTAGCGTCTGTGGTTCGGTGGTTTATTTATTCTGCGGCAATCTCCCGCGCAGCACGACGCACGACGCGGCTGGTGCGCGCGCGCAGGCCGCTGTATGCAGATATAACGCTGGATTCTAATTTATTAGCGACCGATTTGTTCTGGTCCTTTGCGAGGGATATTTTAATGTTGATAGAAAACTGGTCCGCGTTCAATCTTAATTACCTACCTATACTTAAATACGTACTTGTTGGAAAATATTATTAAATTAACGTGTTAGCAGAATATTCAAAATAGAGCATAGCATAGCATTACCCTTCACCTCGAGGTCTCTGAGACTATAATGAATCAAGAAATCTGAGCATACTGTCCGACGTATCACAACGAACAAAAAATAAAATGTAATAGATAGGTAATGTAGGCAAGAATTCCAATTTTCGCTCAAGTACGAAACTTCATCCGTTTTCTTTACAAAAAGTCTGAGCTAATAAATGCTTTCATCGCAGTGAACTGAACTGACTGGTGTGTAAGGAAAAAGAAAGGAAGGGGAGGGAGGGAGAGGGGTATGGTAGAGTGAGCCTTGAATAAATTGTCGCCGATATATCCCCGCGTATTTCATACCGCATTTACACCTTTGTAGGCGGAGCACTCACTAGGATAAGTGCGAAATTATAGTGACCCTTTTTGAAAATCACAAAATAGTATTATAATTCCGTTAACTATGGCAGAAGCCCGGATGGTGTAGTGAATAGAGCCGCGGCCTTCTGTGCAGGAGGTCGTGGTTCGAATCCCACTACGTACCAATGTGTTTTTCAGTTTTCAAATTTCATATGTATGTACGTTTATTCGGCGCTTTTACGGTGAAGGAAACCATCGTGAGGAAACCTGCACACACCTACGAAGAAATTCAAAGATTGTGTGTAAACCTAATCTAGAATCTTTGAATTTCTTCGTAGGTGTGTGCAGGTTTCCTCACGATGGTTCCTTCACCGTAAAAGCGCCGAATAAACGTACTACATACAAAGTGACCGCCTCGTACCATCCTTTTCTCGAACCACTTCAGAGTACTTTTGACCCCTTGTTATTTCAAAACTTATAAAACGAAGAAAGCTCAAATTCATAACATGTAAGTAGTGAGCTTGTAAATGCTAGCTAAACTTCAAAATTTCAAGTATGTATATCTCTTCTAGTTCAGAAGTTATATGCCCACAAAGATTCCCGATAATAATATATCTATCTTATCCTAAAATAAGTAGGTATGTATAATTACAATTATTAAACGACATTACAAATATGCATACATATTGAGAATCTCTTTATGTAGAGAAAGGCTAATAGAGACTTAAGCTACTGCGGTAATCGTATAGAGTGTGCACCGAACCTTAACAGTTCTTAAGCGGCATATCAAAAAGGATTATTCGAACGCTATAAATATGGCGGCCGAGATTATAATAATTTGAATAATAACATTAAAATAATAATAATGCGCGTGTGATCCGCCGCTGCGCGCGCGCCGATGGAGATGTCAACTCCTAATAGATTTATCTGCGGCCATACATCAAAATTATTACGTGTTAGTGTTGTATAACTGTTTAGTGGATTGTCGATGATTATCGGTTCATTAGTCACCGGTTTCATCGATCCCTCCCGCAGATAAACGACCGAACCGATATTTCGGCTCGATTTATCTTTTTGAGCTCGACCTCTAACAATTAAACATGATATCATTATTCTTTCTATTAAACCGATACCAATAAACTTATTAAAGCAAGCCGCCTTTGCCCAGTTTGCTCGGTTCGTTATTCGCTTGTTTTAATAAGTAGGTAAACGAAAGCAAAGTCTTTCTAAAAGTGTTCGTAAGAATCTATTTGGAAATAAATTACTTGACTTTGACTTTGGTATTGATGACTGATTTCATAAAACAGGATCACGTTTTTTGCCGGCTCTCAACAGCACGTCAAATCAATCAACAATATAAATAGACAAGAACAATGCACAGTTAGTTCGTTTGTTTACCACAATACATGGATTTTGTGGTCAATGATTGCGCTGAAACGGTTGGCGCTATTGTAGAGATTTCGCGCCATTTGGGTGTGCGTTCAGAAATGGAAGACAATGGGTGTGTTCGGTGAACTTCGGTGCAGCCTGCCGTGGGTGGTTTATTGTTTTATGGGCCGAATTACACGCTCCCCCGCCCGCCCCGCGCGCGCCGCCCTGCCCCCGCCCTCGCCCGGACAATGACGACACGGATCTGAGGAATTCCACCCGTTGTCAGATCCCTTGATAGAGTGCTTGTAATCTTTCTTCCTGTCACATATCTGTTAGTGACACGATGACTACATCTGTTGTATTATTATAAAAAAACTATAAATAATGCAATGGCCTTTCAACGGCTTCGGAATTAGTTGGAAACTGCTTTACATCTCTAATACAGAAATATTATTGTATGAAATGGCCGGATCATGCAAATCCCACGATCCTAATAAACCATATAAATCAAAGTGTTTATACTTCGAGCTCTACATTAAATATAATTTGTATACAATTTATTATTTTTTCCATTCCGATTGAGACGTTTCGGAAGACGTACGGCCGATACATAATTAAGAGAATGGGTCGGTAATGAAACACCGTTTTCAAAATATTAATAGCGCGAGATGTTTTTGTTGTTGCGTAGGAGTGACATAAATAACGTCTGGTGGAACAACAAGTCAGCATGTTGGGTGTACTGTATGGCTTCAAGCTACAGTTCCGCGAATAGTGTTGTATTGTATTGTATTGTTGGTTGGGTAGAAGCATTGTCTTTGCCGCCCGCTGTTTGCGTCGGATCAGAAGGCCGTTGTTTAAGTAGCCGTGGGGCATCAGATCCATCACGCACTGGGAGCTACTGCGCGGTTTGCTGCTCCAACCTTGAGATCCGTTATTCTTTTGGCTAACAGTGTTTGTTTACAAAGCAGCTAGAAAACTAGTACAGAAATAGCTGAATAATCTGTTACAAAACCCTTTCTCGCAGATTGACCAGCTACAACTAGGTATTGTTGCATATTTTTCCCTTGCTAATATTAATTAATAAACTGACATTACCAAAATACGCATTTAAATTATAATCAAAGATCATTCAGCACAGAAAAAAATATTTTTCCTAGTCCCAATATGTTTAATTGAAGCATAAATTTCCATGTACCAACAAAAAACGTTGTATAGATGCGTCATAATGTCCTGACCATTGTTTTCCCGTGGCCATACAGTGGCCCAAAGTGGTCCTAATGCTGCGCCTCATTGTCTGCGCGATATTGTGCGCTGGTGACATTGTACTTCCATAAGAACAACGCGCAGCGCGCAGCGGGTGTGAGGC
This sequence comes from Scrobipalpa atriplicella, assembly GCA_029255725.1. Lineage (NCBI taxonomy): Eukaryota > Metazoa > Arthropoda > Insecta > Lepidoptera > Gelechiidae > Scrobipalpa > Scrobipalpa atriplicella. The sequence continues at coordinate 13,033 of JARACY010006214.1, forward strand.
TGAATGGAGCAAGCGTTTGCCAAGTGCAAGCTTCTCGGAATAAGAAAGTCTGATTTTGAATTTAGAACGTGATTGATTATGAACGGATACGAGCGCGAATAGAATCCTTTTACGACATCCTTAGCACATCCTTAGCTGTTTTTCTAAATGCTAGGTCAAACATTTACATTTCTTTTACCAAAATTTACTGTCCTGAATGGTAGGTAGGTAAATGAGCGAAACCAGCTAATTAAAAACAACTTTAATGGGCAAAATATTTGCTTAATACCCGCATAATTATCTATCCACTTCGTATAATTTATGTTCTGGATAATGTGGAGCAGCAGTTAATTTCCAAGCACCCAATTATAGAATATCTTGGGAAAATGCCCGGTGTGGTATGGGCATTGGCCAGTGGGCACGTAGTAAATCAAACGCGAAATAAAACACGATAAAACCCACCTATCTACTGTTTTATAGGGAAACATTAAATTTTTTAATGTCTCATAGATCGTAAAGTGGAATGGACTGGGTTGGCAGTGGCAGTAGAAGCTGGCGTTATGCGTTTCTCGCGTTATCGGTGGTTTCTGGCTGGTGGCAGTTTCAATTATACCTCGATGTAGATAATTATTGTTGGATTTATTTTATTGCCACTAATGGCTTCTTTAAGACAAGTTTAAGACGGTAAGGTCGCGGTATGTTAACTTTCTTCGATTAGGCGACACTTTAGTTTTATGTTTTTTACAAGTTACAACACAAGACTCTACCTAAGTATAATTAATAATTAAATTTATATGATTACGATTCGTCATAATTTCTAAAAGAGGCATCATACTGACGTACGTAATATCTTAAACTCTATCAAATTATGTCATAGAAATTTCTCCGGAAATGTAATTTTACGTTGTAAGGTGATTCAACTTGAGCTATCCTGTTTTATTATTATTTTATATTTAAAGAACTATTCCACAATAGTGTCTTTTATTTTAAAAAATCAATTTAATGTAGCTGTTATTCCGTTGAAGGAACAACAAAAGATTTACGACTAGTTTAAGTGAAATCGGTCGTCGATCGATTTCGATGGTTCTATGTAGAGCCATAAACGATGCGTTTTATGATGTTATTCACAAAATCAACACTTTACGAGTTGGTTGTGAGCAAAATAAATAAAGATTTGTATTACGTAGAACTTACAACTACTTAGCTAACATAAAAACACAAAAGATGTGTAGACTCTTGTAGATCCACACATCTTCAGCGCCATTCATTTAAATTTAAATAAGTTGTAATAGTTGGAACAATCGGCAGTAAGTATGTAATAATAGTTGGAACAATCGGTTTCCTTGAAATAAAAATATTACAAGAAAATAAAAATAAAAATAGCACCTAAATACACTTTCATTGTATTGAGTAGGTACAAAATTATTTTCAGGTTTCAGCAATATTCCTGGATACTTATGCAAGGAAGCCGTTGTAGATATCATACTGCATTCAATTAGAAAATCTTTTTACTGCGCTGTGATGATGATACAAGTTAAACTCATTCAACTTTTTCAATAGAACCTTTTATAACAATCTGATTTCACGTAAATATAGGAGGGCAATAAAAGTTTTACTAGGAGGCTCTTCCTTTACAATAAAACTTGTGTGACATCGGTCAACAAGTTGGGAAAATTATAACATCGAATCGAACTTAAAAAAACATAGACAATCAAAACAGACTCTTTTGTACAGCCAAAACTAGAGACTTCGAACTCTGACTAAGCATAAATATCCAAGATGTGTAAGAATAAACATTTGAAGAAAACAAATAATTTGTGTACTTTCTATGCGAGCGTTGGGTGCACAAACCCCCGTCGATTTGGAAACAAAAACCCGAATCAAAACAATATATTTGCCTCACAATGCTACAATGAGTATAACCAAAACAAATTAAGGAGTGCATTGAGCAGCCTACAGTCCGTACTGTGACTGTCGGACTGAGACCATTCAGGGGCACCATAAAAGTAGAAAAAGCGTAATATACGACAGTTGTAAACTCTGGACACAGCGCGTGAAATGTTTATTGTAAGTATTTATTTCGACTAAAGAACAGCTATTAAACAGTTTTAGGCACTTTTAGGGTTCAACAGCTTTATTATTGGAATGGTTTGAATTGCTTAAACATAAGAACATTAATTATTTAACAAAGAAAACCCGATGTTTTAAAATTGTATTAAAGTCTGTGCATTTTATTGTGCTTACATACATACATACATGCATACTATCACGCCTGTATCCCAAATGGGGTAGGCAGAGCGTCAACGACCCAAACAAAGGTTGTTTAAGATAGATCTGTAGGTAAGTATATTGCTGTAGTGACAGGTTGTCAGACTATCGCCTAAATTACAATATTAAACCCTCGAACCCTTAGCTGGTTTTTACAGCATGCCCGGGAGGAGATGCAGTTGGCAGATTCTATTTTTTTTTTATCGCTCTCAGTCCAGCATGGAAGCACTTGTACTTGTTTATATTAAAGTGATATTTAACGATAAAACCACTTTCTCAATACTAAAATTAAATTTTAGGTATATTTATAGCAAAGTAATCTACAACTAATAAAATTGAAAATCACACTAGTTAATCTATGGCATCACATATTTTTCGAATCTAAAACAAAAGTAGAGAACCATGAAAGCACCTTTCAGAACTCGCTTAGCCGATCGACACTCATTGTAAGGTAGCAGAAAGTGGTCTACATTGGGGCTAGCAGTTTTTGTATAAGAAGTTTTAGTTCAAGAAGACACCCTACAAAAAAAAAAGCCCGCGTGGTGTCCGTTCGTTACACAGCAGAGACAATAGCAGCTTTGTCACACAAATTGCAATCTAAAACATTGTAAAAGGTTATTTATGGGGAACTTAAATTTTATTTATGGCTCGAAAGTGTCGCTTAAAGAGTTGAATATCGATTGTTTTATAAGTAAGTATGTACTTCCTCCACACGTTGTTATACTATCTTCATAATGCATTGATATTTAAGCAGATCAATATTGAATAAAACAGATAGAATATTAGATTAGACTACCTAAGTAGGTATATATAACTTAAAAACTAGCTCTCTGTCTTGCTATTTCAACCTTTCTCTACGAGAATAAGGTATTTTCACGTTCTAATACAATCCAATTTTCATTCTGTTTTTTAGTCACAATACAATATACCTATTGTTTTATTACTTGTGCGTACTCGTAAGTTTAGTATCTTACGAGTCGTAAGACAATAAAATAAAGCAAACACACTTTTGCATTCATAAATAGGTACCCACGTTGTACCTATACATCGGTAGATCACGATCGATGACGTGTGGGATAAATGATAGCGGAATGTCTCAATTAGTTGCGCACACGCAGCGCTAATCACGATCTACAGCACTCGATTGACCGACCGATCGATCCACCGACCGATCCAACATAAATCACATTCCGATGCGAATGCGATCGCTCAATTTCGAAAAAGGAATAGGAGAGCAGTTATTAAGGGTAGGCAGGCTATAATTATTTTCGAAGTTGGCAAGTTAACTGTTTTTTTTTTAGTTTATTTGCTTCAAATGGTTTCATAATTTATTTGACACATTTTATTTTGCAAAAGTTATTAAGTCAAATAAATATGACATTCTTTAGGTATGTCGAGAAAATTGACCAACCAAAGAATGCAAGCTTTACTGAGATGTCAATAGTTGTCCTACAGACAATCTTATACCCAAAACCATTTGCCTGATGTAGTGTTCAAGCACCTGTTGGTTGTCCGCGTGACGTCATGACAGATATAGGAGCGTGTGACGTCACGGCGCTCCCGCCCGGTTGTAGATGACTCGAGGACCCCTGCCGTGCAGACCTGACTGCTATGAGGGTCAGGGTATGAGGGTGGAGCGGATAATGAATTTAAGGCTCGTATTTTTAAAGCGATCTCAAGATTGAGAGCAATATTAAGTATGGATTTGACAGATCGTTTTGTACTGAAATGACATTTCTGATACGAACTCAAACACCCTGTCACTCTTGAGAGCGGATTATAAATTCGGGCATAAGAAGCATCAATTTTTTACTAAGATAGGTCTAATTTTTTTTTGTTTCGCCGTATAAAAATAAATTTTATGAAAAGATCGTAGACTTTCTCCGCTACGCCGTAGCTCCGTAGCAGCGTAGCACCGTAGCAAACCTGGATACCGTGTTGCCTTGTATTTTGACCTTCTAATTGCGTTCTCCGATACCTTGATGATAGATACTTACATATTATGAGTACATTATAGTCTCACCTGTATCCATTACAGTGTAGACAGCGCGTCAACGACCTTATAAAAGGGCGTTGTCTTCACGTTTGAATGATATTGAGAATCAAATTGAAAAAAAAAAACTTTGTGTATAGTGATAGATTGCCAGCCTTTCACCTAAATCGCAATCGGTAATGGATAATTAAAATATATGTAATGAACTCTGAAAGCTTACATTTTGCACCACTCACGAAGACTGTCGCGCGAGCATCGTATCCGCTTGCCAAAACAAAATATTCATATTAAATTATAACATATTCCTAGACAATGCCGAGTCAACACCTGCTCTTAAACAAAAAAATAAGAACATTGTTTATCATCATATCTAGGGGTTGATATCTTATTTTGACCCCACGGGGCGGGGTTCCTTTAATTACATTAGCGTTGATGGTTACAACCGTTACAAATACGAATAACAATAACTGTTGTGTTAGATTCTATGCTAGGTTATCGTTAAGGTTATAGGTTATTTAAAATAAAATGAAATTCACCGATAGAGTTTCTCTATCTCTCTTTATCTCTTCGACATAATATGTGCCTAATTTCCTCTTTGCTAATTTCCCGCAGGAAAAATTACTACCAACATCTGGAATGCAAGTTATCTGTCTGGTCACAACTTATTTATTTCTTTATTTACTGATTAGGGTACGCTTACAGCAATGCACATTATAATATTAGCAATTAGAACTTACCAATAATAATAACATATTGGCCTCAATTCACGCCGTCCAGTTACTAATTCTAATTCTTAGTAGCGCTGTCACTTTCTTAACTTTGACATAAGAACAGGATAGCAAACAAATACGTGAGTTTGACATTTCTTATCTGACATAAGACTGCTTAAATTAATTAAAATTAGT
>JARACY010006215.1:0-18177 GCA_029255725.1 Scrobipalpa atriplicella
AGTGTAGGTATTTTGGGTGAACTCTACTTTTCATGAAAGGTTAAAATGTGGTCTTTTATTTTGTTGTGTGCTGCTTTTGACTGATTTGTGGTCTGAGCTTTGGTGTCTTAAAACCAAGGTCGGGAGATCAAAGCTGATCTATTGCCCTTACCATTCGTCGACAACCTAACTGAGAAAGAAGTTTTTTTTTTACCTCTTCAAGTGGTACTGGTACATAATTATTGTAGAGAGTATTCGTGTAATTTTTAAGGGAAAGTTTAGAGTATGTTAGACACTAAAAAAATATTGTTAATACGAAGGCTCTTATGCAAATTGGGGTTTACCCGATTTTGCTTGCGTAATCCGGTTTGGACCGGTGCCAGCCAGACTACCACTTGAGAATTCACTAGCAGGATTAACTAAAACCGGGTAAAGGGTTAACCACAATGTGAGTTTTTCTACACAGACTCGGTTCAACGATACGACCTGAAAGCAACTGAGTGGCTGAACAACATTTTTTACGTTCGATATAAAGTAAATCATAAAGAAAGTAACTACATTTGCCTGTCTATTTGTTTCGATTGTTCTTTCACGCCTAAACAGCTGAACGGATTTCTCCAAATAAACCACGAGTTCATTAAAAAAGAAAAGAATTACTTTGTGTCGACTGAACAATCCCTTTCAGTTTTCGGTGCAGTAATTACACCCTGTCTGCCTAGGCGATTTAGGTCCAATTACAGAAAACACTGCCTGAACATCGGATCCTTAGGGCTAAGTCGTATCACCGGATCAGATCGCACCCTAGGCCTTAACTCCAGACAACAGTTCTGTTGTTGTTCTACATTGTTTAACAAAGTTTGCATTGCTTTGCGGCGTTGGCTACTGAATAAATTAAGTTATAAATTAACACGCTATTTTAAACTTAACTATTTTCAAGAGAGCATTTTTACACCGTGTTGCATGTTAGATTTCATTATAATTTTGCCTAATCTGTCTGTCTTTCTCTCTGTATGCCCACCCAGAGGCAGCTAAGAAAGCATCTATAATGTATAAGTACCTACTTATTTAATAACAAACAAGACCGTAGCATTTTTTGTTACTTATATAGGAAGCTTTTATGCATATTTGGGAAATTTGATACTTTCAGTGCTATTTCAACATAAATATTTAGTACCTAGCTTGGACACGCGAAGAAATTCTTCTTCATTTTTTTTTCTTATACCTAAAACGCGGAATGTCTACTATTATAAAGCTTAACTTTCACCATTAACACAAAATGCGAGTGATTTATTTCTTTGATGTTGCAAACTTGGACAATTTCTTCCTCGTTTGTTGCTTCCTTCATTTCTTTTTTATCTACTTCTTGTCTGAGAATTGCAACAACCCCAACAAGAAAATCAAAAGTTTATTTTTCCCTTTATTCAATAGTGAAGGGACAGAACTACAAAACATTAGATAATTGATTCGTTTTCTTACTTGTAGAGTCAAAATCAAAACGAACAAACCAATATCTACTCAAGTTACAGAGCTTTAGCACCTTATAATAAGCTGATACTGTTTTCGAGGAATTAGGTACGAAATATCGTGCCCTCAAAAGTCCTGAAACCTACGGGTCCCTACATTTCACAATAAACGTTGTAGTGAGTTGTTAAGCAGCTAAGAGCACATTTTGCGTAACAGTTTATTACCCTCATGCAAGTAATATTTACAAGGAGTGAAAAGCCTAATGGCACGGAAATGACGAAGGGTTATATTTCAGGGTCATTTAGCCTACTGAATACACTGAATCAGTGTACATTAGACTTGTGAGCTCTTCATCATGTGGGTACTTTGGCCTATCAAAGAATATATAATGTGTTTATTCGCTAGACTGCTTTGAATAATTTTTTTATGCCTAGCATTGAATACATTATGCGCAAATGCTGATTATTATAAAATAGAAAAAGCTAGATCTTTCAGCGTGACAATCACGACAGTAACAAATCCCTTCAGGTACGGTTTAAGTTAAAACAAACAAACAAACTAGGTAGGTAATTCATATTTCTCCAGTTATACTCGTAGTCGCATATAATAATAACACTTCAGTTAAGCAACGCCAACTTACATAGAGAAGAAACTTTAAAAGGGTTTAGACAAAAAAAAATGCCAGAGCGTTTTTTCAAAAATATGAAGAACCCGAGGCAGGTTTTTGTGTTCCTGAAAAAGACTGTTGTTGTTGGTGCTAAAACACGCTTGCCTCATACCTTACACCACACCAGCAATAAGCAATCTCTCAAGCGGACGTCACAAAATAATTTACGTGACATGATGCAGATATATTGCAACGCAGAAGCACACAATTTGTAGGGAAAATATGGAGCTACGACTTGAGCTCTATAGGTCGAGAAGAGGGTCTCGTTTCACATAGATTGCTTTTATTAAATTACTACTATGACGTCGATGACTTTGACGACCCCCACAGCCTAGTTGGCAGTGTAACTGCCTGCTACGCAGAGGGTCCCGGGTTCGATTCCCGGCCGGGGCAAACATTTGAATGATGAATTTAAATGTCTGTTTCTGGGTCTGGGTGTTCTTTGTGGATGTTTCTGTGTATGTCCATGGCACCCCGATACAGGGAATCCTAGTGGGAGCTGTGAATGTGATCGTGTACTATGTAGAATTGTAGATACTGCATCAGCCGTAGCAGTCTACTGATGAACGCTTTTCGTGATATAGGTATTGGCCATAATTTGCCAAGATTGGCAAGTGGATTCACGACCACAGTGGGTTTCCTGAATAATGCTTGTCGACAAGCTATAGTCTTTGTACTGCACAGAGAGTACCTTTAAATTAAACTTCCTTTCATAAATTAAACGACGATAATATGAAACATCTGTTCTAATGATGAAATAGCACTCAACAATCAAGACAACATGGATACATTTTATTATAAGTTTTTTATTTTGTTTTGAATGTCTCTTTAGCAATTTCCGACACATGTTCAATTGTATGTATGTCAACATCATGAAACTTGTAAGCCCAGGAAGAAGAAAATAAGCATCCCTTACGAACTAGACAGCACGATGACCATTTTTGCTACCTCTAAATACATTTTGAGATGGATTTCAAATTGTGTCTTGCGAATGTCCGCTCCCAAATAAACACTAAAGCAATAAAAAGACAAAAAATTATAATGCGGAATATCCTTGACTCATAATATCAGAAACTGTTTACACGTAGACTTACGCAAAACATAAATAAAGAAACTACGAACATAAAAAAACAGTTAATAAATTCACACTTTTTACTGTCTTTTGAGTGCTCTATAAATCAAATTTACAAATCATTATTATTTTTCACTTCAATATTGTATAAACTTCGAGTTGATACTTAGATAAATACTACGATACCACCATCACTCAAGTCCCATTCCGAAGATATTGGGCCCTTAAACGGGATGAAGGCAATTGGCAAATAAGGAAGAAAGGCGAAATCGAGCATCTCGAGGAGGAATGGTAAAGGCTCGTTTTGAAGGCCAAGTCCCATTTTCGGTCTCTAAACGCTGGCCAGCTAAACCTTTTTAGACGATTGTCTTTTTTTTGTTTTCCTACTTATTGGAAGAACTTTTATGGGCTGAATGAAACCGACTGCAAATAAAAATTACAATCAGCCTAAAACACAGATGAGCTTTTCTTACACAGCGCATATGATTCACAATATTGAACCGGCAGCTTACGAGAAAAGGCTTTATATAAGAATATTCCTTGATATAAATAATCGTCGGCGACATAATGAAATGCCGTGGTCTTGACGTCAAAGGTTAAATGGGATATAAGACGTGCGGGCTTTTAGAAGATTCGGTTATCTAACTTCGTTCACTGAATTATTTCCATTGTTATTGCGATAAGAAAGAACACGTTCCCTCAATTTATAATAGGCATTTGAGTCTATTTATATTTGTTTTTGACACAAGATTTTTTAAAAGAGTTAAAATCACAGACAATATGACGAAAATTCTACCAATAAAACTGAAACATTTTTCAAATATTTGAAAATCTCATATATCTGTCCATAGCGTTTGGTATTTTAATAATGTTTTTGAATTCCACAGGTTCAGGAAAAAGTGTTTTTAGGGTAAACAAGAATAACCTACTGATTCGAATAAAAATAAAAAGAGTGCAAAAGTTATGGTAGAGCTACATGAGTGAGCACCAGCGATGACGCTGGGAAAAGAATATAGAGCAGGTGATTCTGGAGAAACCTAAATCAGATCACCACAAAAAAGCTTTTCAGAACCCAGAAAAATATCAGACATCTTCGGATAATTGATAAGGAAAGGACACGAAGCAGACTAAGAGCGCGAGCATGAAGACATTAAATTTGTTTCTACTGTGCCAATAATCCTAGTAGCGAATAAAACCAACGTTCGTGACAAAACTCAGTACTGGTTGAGCAGTTTCATAACAAAACAGTTTTTTAAAGCTTTTTTCACGCAGAAATAGCGCGAGCGCCGCCATGTTGTGGCGATATCTGAAACAAAGCCAGTGTAAATAGCCCGTGTGGGTTGTTCCAACTTTGTTACGGTTTTTGCTACCTACATTTTATATATTTTTTTCCTTATTTCTTTACGTACTGAAGGGTTTATGTTGTTGATTAAAAAAAAAAAAATGTAATATAGTTACTTAATTAATACAGGAATGTTTTTATTACTAGTTGAGCATTGTTCTAGTTCTGAGCTCATAAATTAGGAAAAATTTAAAGTATTTTTAGTTTTGACGAACAGTCGTTGAACGAAATACTCCTTCATAAAAATGTAGCTATTTTCATATTCGTATATTTTTATAATTAGGAAAAATTTAAAGTATTTTTAGTTTTGACGAACAGTCGTTGAACGAAATACTCCTTCATAAAAATGTAGCTATTTTCATATTCGTATATTATTCACACTAAAACCGACTCAATTGACAGTATGAATGGTAAGTCAAGTCATGGCACCTATACAAAACCCATAAAAAGCCACCATCAATCTTCGACGCCGATTGTACGGGACCGCGCAGTGACAGCACTAGTACAGAATATATAGGATGTTATTTTATTAGTCACTAGCCAGTCTAGGTATGTAATCAACTATGTAATAGTGTGATCACAAACAAATTTGTCCAAAGAATAAAATTGAAATATACTAATATATTTTGCTCTACGGTACGATGAGCTGTTTCGTTCAAAAAATATGATTTATTGGAAGAAAGTTTTTAGTTATTTTATTAACACAGGCACCGTTTGGCTGTCGGTCACTAATAAAATTAATAAAACCCTGTATAAAGTTCGTCTGCTGTTTTAAATCCCAATTCGCACAACATCTTTTATTTATTCGATTGGAGGTTTCATTGAAAAAGTTATTCAGTTTCGTTATTAGACCAATCCCTTTCAGTTTCCGGTACACTCTTACATCCTGTATTATAGTACAGCGTGTAACTGCGTAGTAAAGTCGGCCACGTGTCTGCGCCTGCGACCCTCCTGTCCTACTTCCCGGTTCCCACAAGATCACTTTTTTTTATCGCGAGCAGAAGCCGATTGGAGATTTGTATTAGCTTTGTTCAGATTTGGAAATAAAATTTATAAGCTTTGTTTGTTTTCGAAATAAAAGTTATAATTGTTACGGTGTTTTTATTCCATTCGTTGTTTTTTTTCGTTAAAAATATCAATGTCAGTTTTACAGACCTGTGAGCTGTGACACAGATTACTTATAAGCGCGGCGCTAATATTCTGTGCCTGTGAGTGAGCTGTCTACGCCTGTGAGTTTAACCTTTTAGATTTATTTTCTATGCGGTTGTAATGCAAAAGCAATAATTTGATTAGATAACAGTTCTTTTCCACTACACTCGATCTCTATGTAATCTATAGAAATATTTCATCGTAAAAGACATACAACCATAATATAGACATACAACTACAACCATAAAAGAACAAAGCTTTTACACAGACGACTTTAGCTCCGCATAAATCATTCCTAACATTCCATTCCAGTCGTGGGACATTCCAGAACATTTGGGAAACGGTCAGGGCCGTGCCTAAACCGTCTGCCAGTCTGCTGTGGCAGTCCATCTGTCATCCGAGGGAAGTCTTTGCTGTGACGTACGTCAGGACTGAACTGTCAAGTGACAGGTTAACAGGAGACGAAGTGAACTGTGAAACCGTTTTTAAATGGTTTTAATAGATTATCTCAAAGGGCGCCCGCCGCCACATCGTCTGCAGTTGTGTCCGCCCACGAAATCCAAGAATATCCTACACTTAGGGCCGTATTTATAATCAGCTCTCAAGAGTGACAACGAGTTTGAGTTCGTATCAGAAATGTCATTTCAGTACAAAACGACCTGTCAAATCCATACTTAATATTGCTCTCAATCTTGAGATCGCTTTATAAATACGAGCCTTTGTTCATTTAGTACAAATTAAAAAAGGGAGATAGGAGCATTATTTTAATTACTTAGGTCTCTCGTTATACCTCTAAGTAGCCACGTTTTTTTTTTCGGTCAATATTTTCTTAAACATTTAGAATGCGGTAGCTTAGCTGTCCTGCGGTAAAAATGCACATCACCTTAAAATAGTTTCCAGTCGACCGACGAATAAAACCCAAAACCGTCCACTGATTGATCACTTTCTAACCAAACCCTTTTCCAGATCAATAGAAAAGTAATAAAAAGATAAAACTTTCCACGACCGGTACCGGTAGTAAAAACTAAACTTTTCTAAGCGGAGCTTTTTTTATGATAAAACATTTTTAATTCGTCACGACACGACTTCGCAAGAACTTGTACCGTAACTGATACCAAAGAAGATGCTTGCAACTTTTACAAAAACCGATGTGGGGGCACTAGCTAAGGATCTACCTATACAGTACTTTGCTGCACACCTACTAAGGCTCGTATTTATAAAGCAATCTCAAAATTGAGAGCAATATTAAGTATGGATTTGACATGTCGTTTTGTACTGAAATGACATTTCTGACACTAATTCAAACTCGCTGTCACTCTTGAGAGCTGATTATAAATACGGGACTAAGGCTCGTATTTATAAAACGATCTCAAGATTGAGAGCAATATTAAGTTTGGATTTGACAGGTCGCTAGTACTGAAATGACATTTCTGATACAAACTCAAATTCGCTGTCACTCTTGAGAATTGATTATAAATACGACCCTAAGAATATTACAACTCTATTCAGAATTAAATTAATCGAAGATAACATGACTATACCATGTTACATTTATTAGTACCGTATAATTTATACGCATTAATTACCTTTATAACACATTTGCTCGTAAAGGGTCTCTTACTACACCAATTTCAATATTGTATTGTATCTTATTACGTACTTGAGCGTAATCGTAATGTAAAATGCACGAGTGCTGTAAAACACACGAGTTTTTTTTTAATTAGGTAAAACGCACGGTTTATCGAACGGTACTTTTTTAAATCTTAGCAAAGAGTTTTTATGGCAGAAAAGTGGTCAACATTTTATAAATAAAATTAACTTTGGGAGATAAAGTATAATAAAATAAACATTTAATTCTTTGATTTAATTAATTTTTAAAATAAAATAATTACAACCATTTATCAAACCATGTAACAAAATAAACAAAATATTAATTTAGTTTATTAGTAATACTGGCTGGTTTTTTGTGCTTTGCCTTAAAAAAAAAGCGCTGCGCGATATATACTAAGTAATCTGGGGTACGTTCAGAGCCGCTCGATCGATCGAAATTTAACCTGGTTAAAAATAATATTGCCCGTTCAGAGACACCTGGCAGACGAAATTTCGACTAGGTTAATTTTTATCCGGCCCGTTCAGAGGCGCACCGGAAGTGAAGTTTTATCTGACAGCAGCTAAGGTGCATGTTCAGTGCGTCCCACTAGTATAAGATTCGATCGTTATAAATATCGAACTGGGTCGACTGAACGTACCCCTGTGGATGCGCGCGCATCGCTAATTTGTGAACAAGTAAAAATTATTCCTCGCTTTTTTTCTTTTCGCTGTATTGTTTTAATTTTTTAGCTATTTCCTCGCAAATATGTTATAAAACGTCGTACGACATACGTGCGGTTTGATAATTACAGCCTCTGCTTTCTTGTAGCCCTCGCCTACGGCTCGGGCTAGCAATATCGCCTCGGCTGTAACTATCAACGCACCACACTTGTATCGTAATGTACTATAGCTTAACCGCAATTAGAGCATTGATTTAAATTTCAAATATCCACGTTCATTTATGAGGTAGATAGGTAGGTAGATAATATAATCCTTTCAATTGTTTTTTTTTTTTAATTGAAAGGTTCTTTAAAAAATCCTGAAACCGTAACCATCTAATATTTCAGCAGATATTATGGTACCTCCTATCTGCTGAAACTTTCACCTGATTGTTCAGCTGTAAAAGTTACAAAGTCACTTGAAAACTCCATAATGAAAAATTTCGCCGTTCAAAACTTCCATAAATTTCCGGTCGTGTGCACTCTGAAACTCTGACATTGTTTGCGCTCGTTTCAAACCCAGACAGAGACAAGTTGGGAATTTCTGAACAATATGTAACTGTCTTTATTGAAATATGTTGCGTTCTACGTAAGTTTTGCTCGCAGATGTTTTAAAGAAGAAATATAGGAGTCAATTTACGTTCACAAGTAAAGAAGGACGATTCTAACGTGATTAAATAGAATATTGTCATTATATTTGTAATCCATTGATTCCCAAAGGAATTATTTATCTTTATAAAGATAACAAAGAGAAAGAAGATGGAGCAAGCTTCCCCAAAACGCCTTTGAAAGAATTTGCCGATAAAATAGTAGGTAAGCATCTGAAGACTGTAAATTTTGCCAAAAAAATGTGCTGATATAAGAACTAACGCAGATATTTTAAACAAATAAAAGTATCTTGAGTACAAAGTAATACTTTCAACACTTTTCATCGATTATTTAGTGCGATGATGTCGATAAAAAGTTTCACAACGTTGTTGGCTTTCATCCAAAAACAATTTAGGAAGGTCGTAAGGAGCAAATCCGTAAGATTTATTTATTTTTTTGCCAAACAAGAACCAAGGTCAGTTGGTGCCAAATTTATGGGAAAAAGGTCATAAATATCGCCAGCCTTCACTTGTTTCGGGTCGTTGTTCGACTCGAAAATCCACTCGCTAAGAAGAAGAAGCCCATGAAAGAAAACCAGTTTGTTTGCTAACGTTATTATGTTATTCTCAAGTACTTTAAATCTAAGTTTTTTAGTTCGTACGATACTTTAGCGACTGCTTCCTGACACTGTACCACAGATGGTACCTACGTAGTACCACTGCGCCACGCCTATAAGTAACCTATGCTAGTACTGTCTTACGTTCCACATATACTAATTATTATAGACAAAAGTGTTTTCTAGATTCTAGATAACTCTCCCACAATACTCGTAAGAAATTTATATACGCCATTTTTTTCAACGTACTAAACTCATAAATCCTCGAGTAAATAAAATAAATATTAAGAAGGATATCTTCAGGCACGAAATTTTAATATTAAAAACTTTAATCATCTGTTCTAGTCAGGTGCAAATTATAGTCTAGCTTTAATTAAATCTCTTCGCGAGTTTGGTGCTAGGTTGCACCAAAGTTCTGAGAAATATGTGTCGCAGGATTGTGATCAAATCGGGGTTTTAATAAAAAAAAAACTAGGATTTTGATCAAAAACAGGACTTTGACAAAACCTGTAAAACAAATCTATGATTTAGATCCTGAGCAAATCCGGTTTTTGTTTTAAATAGAGATTTATTTTATATATAGAAATGTCTAGAATACCTAAATTTGTTTATCAGGATTTTGTCAAAGTTCTTGGTTTTGATCAAAATCCTAGTTTTTTGATCAAACTCCGATTTGATCACAATCCTGCGACATATATGCACTTTACAAGTTGCGCCAAGTTCTCAAACTCCAAACTGAAACGGAGAACAGATCTCGTTTTCATATTATCACGTAACTTCTCGTAATATTACGATATTTCTCGGCAGATTTAGCAACCTGCTTGTATTTTTAAAGGCTTTTATGTAACTTGCAATGTTTTTAAATTTTTCTTGTCTCGAATTTCGTACACAAAATTTGACTCATACCTATCCCAACTTAATTGACACTCCTTCACATGTTAAATATAAATATGCAATATTCTGTAACTAGTTAATGGAATTAGAAAATGTTCGTAGGACATCCTTCTACCCTCTAATGTGTTTAGTTTTGACTCCTTTTAGTCTAAGTGAACTTTGTAACATGATAAAGTTCAGGACCGCATAATGACGGAGACAGTAGGTAGCCAGTATAAAAATAAAAATATTTTGATATTTATTATTTTAAGGTTTCCATAACCCTCGTTCGCTCAATTCTATTGCCTTGTCCTAGGATCTGTAAGTACTAAGTAGTTGCGTACATCGTAATGATATGATAAGTACCTACCTACATCTGCGAACTATGTAGGTAAGTAGCAAGTTCCAATTAAATTTTCTCGGTTACTCCACACAGACCCACTTACGACTGTAGAAGCCGTAGAAATGACCAATCAATAGTCGTAACTCACAGAGGTACCTTACCTACTTCTCGCAATTTCTCAAATGAGCAGTAAGTTTTTGTACAAGCAGTAAAACTTAATATTTAATTCAAGTAAAAATAGATAGAACATCGAAAACAGCATTAATAAACATAATTCGTCACATCTGAAAACATTGGGGACATTGCAAGAATACTGTGTAATGCTGAAATAAAATAACTGAACATTTTTTTTCAATGTCCTTGATACATTAATATCCGAGAAGAGAACTTAACGATACATTCTATATTTTTATCGTTTCTGGTCCGACTTAGGAACATTACATTCAAAATTCCTTGTATAGGTATCTACTCAGTTTTAATTGTCCATTGGTAGAGAGAACGGAGTTCCATAGGTTAGGTTAAAGTCCTGCCCGCGTCAATTTTTTTTTTGTTGTGTCATATTAAGGAAGCCAGTAAAATTACCGACACATGAAAAAATCCACTTAGTCTCACGGTGTGCAACACACTCTGCTATAACTAGAATCTAGTGGGATAGTACCTAATATTTTTTTTTTTTTTCAAATGTTGCTATTATTTATTAGTAGGTGTTATAGGTTACGGAACTGCTTAACATCTGGTGCAGTATGCTTAGTTTCCGCTGTATAACATAAAAAAAAGAGTCTTTAATTATAATAATCAAAGTAATTTGATTAAAAGTGAAATGATTCGTGTCACAACTGCAGCTCGATCCGTCAACCGCAGAGTTGTGGTTGAATCGACCTCACCTGCAATCTGGAATGATATATTGAAGTACGTTCACACTACAATGGATACCAGCTATTCATTATTATTATTTCAGAAATACTTGTAAATACAGAAATGAAAGTGCATTTATAACATTCTAGAAAGAAACATTGAAGCACTTGAAAACGCCGCCGAGGCAAGAGTAGGGAGTAGAAACAGAAGAAGGAAAAAACAATGAAACATTTTTCACCGAGAATGTTCTTATTTTGACCAGTTTGTTGACTAAACAAGCTGTTTTGGTCTTGAAAACAGCTTGTTTTTCAAAGTCGTGCTAACTAAAATTCAAGAAGGGTAGCAGGTGGGTTTCAAAAGCACAGCCATTAGAAAAAAAAACGCTTGTCTGAAGAGATCATACAGTATTTGTGTGTATGTCTTTGGTAAGAATTTTACTACTAGCTGTACCTAGATGTAGCATTTTATAGAAAGGAACATCAAAAGCACTTTGCAATCCCCGAGGCGATGTAGACTCGCTTGTACGCTCTTCAATATAAAACCAAGATAGAGCTGGACGTATAAGATGCAACCTTGGTGCAACCTTTCATGGGGTAAAATAAAACTGTACTTTTACATAAGGTAGAAAAGATTTAGCTATTTCCACACGAATGAGAGTTATGCAATTATATGCACCATTGTGGATATGCACCGCCCAGATTATCTACTACAATTTCTTAATTTTTTTAGCATGTTGGTTTGTTTTGTTTCCTTACATATAGGTCCAGTCTGGACTCCAGACTATACGTACACGAAATGGCATAAATTAAATAGAACTGCAACATTCAAAGTTTTAGGTGTGCATAAAAGATGTAGGATCCAACTTTTTACAGAATATAACATCAAATATTTAAAGAAATGACAAAGATCTTATCACACGATTTAAAATCCTCACCTAACTGCACAAAGCAATCTCTCAGCGTTGAATCCTTGCTTCCAACCAATAACTATCCTTTGAAATATTGGAACTACCCTCCACTAAATTCTCAACTTAATACCTGAGCCATATGGATAAAATATCACTACATTTCAGTGCATATTCCAAATACTAGTTTGAAGGAAAATAGACTCTGCTGCGACGACATAAGAATGTTCTTCGATAATACTTCGGGTAGTCAATATTGAATGGAATTGGACAAAAGAAGTATTGAATGGTCTCTATTCAGTGTCGTCTGAAGTGTGGCAAGTGATATGGACATTTGTATTGAGATTTAAGACCCGTACGATAGAGGATATACGGACATAAAATTACTATATTTTATTTCTCTCTGATCGTATTTTATGAGGATGTGAAAAAAATAATCATTTGTAGTGGACTAGGTTCAACTTTTTTGTAGTTCATCCCGAACAACTACACTGAATTCACAAAACATAAAGACCATGCTAGACTGTGTCTTCTAAAAAATTATTACAGTTTAGACGCAGAATAGAAGAAGGCGCTATAACGATCTTCTCTACTGTGATTTTAGGGTACTTCACTATGACATTCAGCGTTAAAATCTGTTCTTTATTTTAACTTGAGAAAGTGACAGAGCAAATTTTATATTAGTCAAGAAATGTTCGACTTTCTACCGTGTCCAATCTTGGCTTGCAGATAATTGGGCCCTTTTTCGTCACCAACACCGTTACTTACTAATCAACGACATCGCCTAAAAAGGGGGTCCTAATACTCACGACTGAGTAACATCGTTTGTCAAAATTATATGACACGATTTCTCTCCATTTAAAGGTGGTTTTTCTATTAGCGATCACAACGAGCCCTTTGATGTAGGAAATAATACGGTCGTGAGGCTTCTAAATAACTTAGATAACGTTAAAGACGACAGTGAAATCAACGGGCTTTTAAGTTATAATATACCTTTATTGATTTTAGTGACCGAAGTTCTTTATAAGTGTAGAGTGGTGTAGAGCTAATTTCCGATGCAGTGTGCGTTTACCTTAACAAGATCCGTGTATTTATAGAGATGTATTCTCAAGTGAATTGAAACTTACTTACTGGATATTTCGTTTATTTTATATCTTGGCCATTTCAACAGCAACATTTATTTTATGATGCTCATCCATGTGAAGATGATAGTGACATTATAGAATATGTTGTATTATTATTTTAATGGATAAAGATTTTGCATTTGATATCTTACGCCATTCTTTTCCCCTTAAGGGCATGGCAAATAGGAAGCGGTGCGGCGCCGTTGCGTCGCCGATGCGTCGTTTTTGTATAGAAACTTCAAATCAAGCTGCGCTGCGCAGACGTAAATTACATACAAAATTGACGCGCCTCTGCCTCGCCCGCGCCGCACCGCTTCCTATTTGCCATGCCCCTAACGACACATACTGATACTGACCCTTTTGTTTCATTTGGCTAATAATTTCGTTTAGCTGCTACGCTACCTCCTGCTAATAATAAAATCTGTATAATTAATATTATAATCCTTAGTTTTAATCGGAAGAGGAAGACCGAGACGAACTTACATGGACCAAATAAAAGAAAAAGTTGAGGTCGTGTCGTACCAGGATATCAAGAAACTTACACAAAATCGAACTGAATGGCGATTACTTCACAGACAAGAGCCCTGCTCTTAAATTTAAAGAAGAAGTTTTAATTAAAAACTATCTTAAAAATACAACTTATGATTCACATTAACGGAAATTAACTAACTTCCACTCATCTGCAATTAATCCTTAGAGTATCTTCCCATGATACCGTCATGAGTGATTTGACTACTCTATTAGTAGTAATTGCTTCAACACATTCAGTGGGAAACCGACTGTGTTACATAGAAATAGAGCTTAATTTCTTTTACATTGTCTCCTAGATGTGAAGCTCTGATTTCAAACTGAATACTAGTTATGTAACAATACAATTATAAACTATTTTTGGTACAATGCTGGCTCGAAATAGAACTAAACTTAAAGTGTTTAAATGAGAACGTCAATGGATACAATTTTAGGGGATAGTAAGTATAATTACCATTGTTCGGTATTAAATACAAAGTCTTGCTGAAATTTATTATACCATTACATTAAGAATAAGAACACATTTCAAGTTCAGAGAGATAATTATCTTTCTTCTCGTTCTATGTGATTGATGTTAGTCGTCCTAAATATGGATCGTTACAATTTTATTCAGGTTCTAAAAATATGTTCATAGTTGAAATTTAAAGAACCTATCGTAGTTTTGATAAATGAATGATAAATGATAAGATAATAACTGACTCTATCTCAACATTTTTTAGATTCTTAACTTTTTGATCATATCACATTTACGTAATTAATTGAAAATAATTTTAATTATTTAAGAAACTAATATCATGAGGCAATTTTTTGTAGTATTCATACGGCCACCTCACCATAATAAATAAATAGAAGAATTATTCACTCTTCCCGGCCCGTAGCCGATCAGTGTGCGTTCACCTTAAAGCAGGAAGATGGTTGAGTGATAAGAAATAAAAATAAAAAATGCACTATAAAGTTGCATCACCTATCGATGCAGGAACTGAATTTTATGACTGACTGCAACTGAAATATTTGTGGGGATGACGACATACTATTTTATTGCAGAAGAAAATTACGACTGAAGGAGTGGTTGAGTAGGTAAGCACGTTCTAAAGTATATTATAAAAGCATAAATTGTCATTGGTTATCAGAAAAAAAAAATGAAAAACGAATCAAAGTAATAGAATATATGACTATCTAAAGAGCCCAAAGTAGAAAGTTATATTTATTTGCCCCAGGGTTAAATAAACCCAAAAACCTTAACACAAGTTTCCACATTTAGCTTGCAAGTTAAATTATTTCATTAAGAGCTTATACTATTCTATAGCTTTAATAGAAAAGTCGGCTATTATTATTCTGCATCAAAGACAACTAAATGAGTAATAATTTTAATTAATCACGTGAAATATGTTGATAATAAAGATGTCTGAGCATTGAGTGTTTCTTTTCAGAACATTACATAAATCGTTTTTATTGTGCCATTAATATATTCATTCTTAAAAGGCCTTTGTATTATGTAATTTGTGTCGGTTTTTATTAATCTTTATTATTGTTCAGAAGCGATAATGCTTCTTTCGGGTATAGTTCAAGATACTTACCTAGATTACTGTAAAGTATTAAAGTAATTTAATAATAATAGTAATAGTCCTCCCAACCGATTTTCGGTGACGGCGGCCAATCTCCCAGAGATCAGCCAACTGCGCGGGACTAGTTTTTTTAAGTGCCCAAGTGTTTGCGCAACACACAAGTGCACTCCCTATTCCTTCAATCTCTTATTCTGATGGGACAGACTGACTGACACGACCAGAGAGAAATCAGGCGCAGGACCGACTATTTACATGCCCATCCGACAGCTTGGATCATCTTACTTTTCGGACAATCAGGTGATCAGCCTGCAATGTCCTAACCAAACTAGAAACAACAACACAAAGTCATTGTCCCCCGCCGGGAATCGAACCCGGGACCTTCGGGTCGTGAGCCCATGGCTCAGACCGCTAGACCACGGAGGCAGTAAAGTACTGTTATAGGTAGATCCTTAGCTAGTGCCCCCACTGATTAGAGAAAGTCGCTGCCGCTCCCTAGCTCCATTTACTCTTCTGTGAGTGCCCCCACATCGGCTTTTGTAAAAGTTGCAAGCATCTTCTTCGGTATCAGTTACGGTACAAGTTCTTGCGAAGTCGTGTCGTGACGAATTAAAAATGTTTTATCATAAAAAAAGCTCCGCTTAGAAAAGTTTAGTTTTTACTACCGGTCGTGGAAAGTTTTATCTTTTTATTACTTTTCTATTGATCTGGAAAAGGGTTCGGTTAGGAAACGGACCCGAGGATTTTCGTCACAGATCTCTGTGGTATTCGTTGTCATTGGAGATTATGCTGATAAGAGATAACAACCTTTACTACAGCTATGACTAGACCTATTTATTATTCTGTGACTAGACTATGTTTAGTAGTGTTTTCGCTTTCTCTGATTAGTAGGCAGTTGCTACATAATCCATGTACGGCCCATCCCCTATACTATATAATTGTGATGAAAAGAGCCCAGAGTGGTAATGAATTACAACAAGTAATTGTAATGGTAGAATTCGCCTTGTTCAAAAAAAAAAAAACATATTTATTTTATATTTTTTTCTGAATCTTACGTAATTTTAAAAAACTAATTTCATGGTTTTCGGTTTTAAATCAGACATTATTTTTATATTAAAATTTAAGTAACTGTACCCGAGTGACGTCACAACGTAACGTAAGATTTGGTTTCTTGTGTAGAATAAAAACTATTTGTTCTATGTCTTTTATAACAGCAGTGAAATAACAACGGTAGGGCACATTCATTTCACTGCTATTTTAAAAGACATAGTATAAATAGTTTTTATTCTACACAAGAAACCAAATCTTTACGTTATGTTGTGACGTCACTCGGGTACAGTTACTTAAATTTTAATATAAAAATAATGCTGATTTAAAACCGAAAAACCATGAAATTAGTTTTTTTAATTACGTAAAGATTCAGAAAAAAATATAAAATAAATATGTTTTTTTAACAAGGCGAATTACAACTCTGGGCTCTTCGGGTCATTCACGGACTTGACAACCTACACAACACAACTAATGTACTACTTAATTAAAAAGACCTTTTTGAAATCACTTTCGAAAGTTCTTCTGTTTATAATATTAGTGTAGTACCTAATATAGAATAGACGTAGCAGTACAGAACCGGCGGCAGTTACACACATGCGCTTGACAGACTGATACACAATGGCAGGACATTAGAATATTGCTTCCGGGTGCGTGACGCGACCCAATTCCGCTAATTTCCCTAATTTCTTTCAACACACGCACAACGATTAAAAACATCCTGTGTGTGACAAAAATATGACGTGACTTAGCGGGAAGGAGTCGCTGAATTGGAACCCGATATCTGAGAAAATATATTCACAAAACTATAATAGCGACTCTTTTCTTTCGTAAGCGAGCCTCAAGGATATTTTTCAGTCGACAAAAACTTAGCTTTGCAAAATAAGTTTCTGGACTTTTTAATAAACTTTACATCATTCTTTTGCCGGGCTTTGATAGACTTGGTTCGTCGACAACTTCTTTAATGCGGTGATCATAAACTAAAACGAGTTTGACTCAAATAAATATTATAAGTACCAAATAAGGTGCAAAGTACCTATAATCATTTTCTCTGTTTCCCATTTTTATCATACGTGTATGACATCTTTTTTGAATGACAATCTAATCCAATAAATTGTTAGGAACATTAGATTTGCTTCATAAACTACACTAACTCCAAACTAATTCGTCTAAGTGGATTAACTTGTAAGTAATTACCATAAATAAAACAACTTACATCTAATTCTGTCTGCGGTGCCGACTGCCGACAAAGAATGTTTCATGTCTACGGAAGAATCTGTAGCGTGCAGTGTAATAGCACAAGCCCCGCCCATTTTCACAGCGCAACACGGAAGAATGTCGAAGTCGATACTAAAGTTAAACAGACTTTAAGTAAGTTGTATATCCAAATATATTGCATAATTTCTAGTGTTTACAGTATTGATTGATCAGTCCTATTAGTTTTAAATCTGCCAAATATGAATAAAAAGAAATAAGTCATCATGTCGGTTTAAAAGAAGATTTTAGTGGTGCTATACTAATATTTTAATATTGAGTGTTGAAATGTTTAATCTCAGAAACAATGCTCCGAATTTGATAATAATTTCACCGTTATAGAGATATTTAATCACGAGTAACATGCTACCTTATAATGCTTTAAAGTTAGTTTTTACCTTATCTGTTTTGTATAGCGGGAATAAATTCGAGTGTTTTTATAGTTTTCTTACCTTCATAGTTTTAAGTATAAAAATCGAAATAAACTACCAAATAATAGCA
>JARACY010006216.1:0-18158 GCA_029255725.1 Scrobipalpa atriplicella
AAAGGGGGGTTGAAGTTTGTATGAAAGTCCGTCAATTTTGAAGGTAGGATCTTCAAATTTTGTATTTAGGCTAATGATTTAAAAATAATTTATACGTTTTTCAGTATTTTTGTATTTTTTACCCCTAAGAGGGTTAAATAGGGGATGGAAGTTTGCATGGAAATTCCGTCAATTTTGATGGCAGGATCTTGCAATTTTGTTTTTGGGCTAAAGATTAAAAAATAATGAACACGTGTTTCAGCGTTTTTGTATTTACCACCCCTAAGGGGGTTAAATAAGGGATGGAAGTTTGTGTTGAAATTCCGTCAATTTTAAAGGTAGGAACAGCGCGGGAACTCCCCACGGGAAAACTCTTAGCTGCGGGTGAAACCGCGGGGCGGAAAGCTAGTCTTCTATATAAGTAATATTAGCGTAGATATACAAATACAACCTATCATACATACATACATATAATCACGCCTTTATCCCTAATGGGGTAGGCAGAGCGTAAACAACCTAAACAAAGGTCGTTTCGATAGATCTGTATATTGCTGTAGAGACAGGTTGTCAGCTCATCGCCTAAATTACAATATATTGAAACCCTCGAATCCCTTAGCTGGTTTTTACAGCATGCCCGGGAGGAGATGCAGCTGGCACATTCTATGTTTTTCTATCGCTCCCAGTTCAGCATGGAAGAGTGAACAACCTATCAAGTGGTTCTGTTTGTACCAAACTATTGTCTGTGAATTGTAATATTACTACTATTTCTTTCCGCTGGTGGTCAGAGCAGAGGGAGGCAATATTTGCCTTTAGGAAATGGTATGCTAGGCACTCGTAATAAACAATGAACGAGAGTCTGCATATTATGTCACTGCTCACGTGAAATATCGTACTATTCGTTAAAGTCTGACTGATAGATGTAATGGATAAAGTTAGTTTTTTTAAAGTTGCGTTATCGATACCGTCGTGTTTTACATAAACAGCATTTTCTTCGCAATTTGGTAGAGGTTCAAATTTCGGAACAGCAGATTATAACCTTTTTACCAACATATGTTTTGCAGTTTCTTAATTTGAGTGTCTTAAGTTGTGTAAGAAAGCAGTTTGTGGGTCGCAAAACACGTTGGTATCACTAACTCAATGTTAAATAAACTAACTTATGAACTTAAGAATTTAATTGTAAATGAAATTTAAATGAATTTTATACAAATTACTCCTATATAGTTTCTTCTTCAATTCCATCAAGTGTAGGTAAATACCAGGACCGCGAATCTTGCTTCACCTTCACACTGTGATCGACGCGTGTTGTCGAGCGAATAAATGGCATTAAGAGGCTACCCTGAGCCAAGTGGCGCCCTCATCAGTCAAAAAATCATAATCCACAACACAATGATATGAAAACACAATCAATCGAAAATCCGGTACGGCGAATTGAAGTTAAAGCAAAGAAGATAATTTAGAACATCATAAACTTGAAATTCATAGTTCCTGGTAGTAACAGAAAGAAAATTTGCGAAAAACGGCCACTTTTAGCACTTTTGCTATCTGTAACTGCTGTAAACACTGAATCATAAGTTTATGATGTTCTAAATTATCTTCTTTGCTTTAACTTCAATTCGCCGTACCGGATTTTCGATTGATTGTGTTTTCAGTGGATTATGATTTTTTGACTGATGAGGGCGCCACTTGGCTCAGGGTTGCCTCTTAAGATCTCGCCACGGCTATTAGGTATACTTAAATTGTCAAGTAGAATAGCCCCCTTTGCTATATTTCTGTCGTAAAAATTCTGTTAGGCAAACAGGAAAACATGCGTATTGTTAACAAACAAATGTGAAACAAAGAAGTGTAAAACTTCTTTTCATGCTGCTTACAAATGAGAACTCTTTAAGTGGACTTCAGACTTCCATTTCTGAGGTGCCACGATAAAACGTGACCTTGTGTTATGTTAAACGACCATATAAAATAAACTTACTTGCATTGGCTTCCCCTTTCACACTTCTTACAAAGCTGAAAAAGAACAAAACATAATGTGGCCTAAGTGACTTGTAAACACTCAAAAATTATGGGCATATTGCCCTCAGCTCCATTTGTCATTTCACGAGCTGGTCCTAAAACACATGATTAAAATGAGCATTTTTTATTATGACGGTAAAAAAAAAATCTCCATTGGATCCTGAGATATTGAGAGAGCTCTCATTTCATACAAATTGCTAGCAAGGGAAGGTCAAGTAAGAGTGGTTTTTCCCCTCCACTAATGAAACTAGTGTGGGTCGAAACTACTGACAAAACTGAGAATATTTTGTTTAGGCACAGAAAAATTCGTCCAGGTGGTCATCAGATAAAAATATATTTTTGGATGATTTTTTTCCTCCACTAATGAAACTGGTGTAGGTCGAAAGTACCTACTGACAAAACTGAGTATATTTTGTTAAGGCACTGAAAAATTCGTCCCGCGGGTTTCAAAATATTTTAGAGTGAAATTCAAAAATGTATGGGCGGTGTACCTAATATAAGACCTCCAGCACTGAGACTACTATTATTTTTATGATAACCCAATAGGATAACTCTGTACCAAAGATCATCAAAATCTGACCCGGGAGTTTCAAAATATTTTGAAGTGAAATTCACAAATGTATGGGAGGTGTACCTAATATAAGACCTCCAGCACTGAGACTACTATTATTTTGATGATAACCCAATAGGATAATTCTGTACCAAAGATCATCAAAATCTGAGCAGCCTTAACAAATTACGTAAAGTAGGTACCTACACCTAGTGCAAACGTATGGCAAGTTTTTTAAACAAATAAAAGTTAAAAGTTGGGTAGTATAAAAGTTTAAGTTGGCTAGTATGTTTTAGAGAGTAGCGGGCAGGTCTGTTAGGATATTACCCAAGTTTGAGCAATATCAACTACTCGGCGCCCAGCGATGTAGGGCTCTCGGCGGCGTGGCTCCCCTCGAAGGGGCGACATCCCTCAATATATAGGCCACTGTGTGTACAGCACAATTGATCAAATTATACTCTAGAAATGTTCTATTGATTAAAATCTAAATAACAACCAAGCATTTTGCACTCGATAAAGCCACAATTTAATATTTGATAATAAACTACAGAGCAAGAGATGATTTCTCATCGACAGCCACAACAAAACAAGTTATAGAAAAGTGCCTATAAGTATTTGAGTTTGTATTTCAGTCAATTTAGTTTCGGTAAACGAGTTACTAAAAAAGTTCACGACTAATTGAGAACCGCCTCTTTTTGGAAGTCGGTTAAAAAACATAGATTTTAAGTTTCAGTTTCAGGGACATCATAAAATGTACATAATTTATTTCGCCCGCAAACCGTAAATATAAAACATAGGTAATCTTAGCTTGAATTTGCGTTTGATGAAAACGTGAAGTTAAATTAAAAAAAAAAAACAAAACAATTTTACACTGAGACTACAATGAGAAATTGTCGATTCGTTCCTATTATGCAAAATAATTTGAAAAAATATCCAATTTCACTCTGTTTAATAATTAATTTTTATAGTTATAGCATATTTCTCTCATAAAGTTGCATACTATTTTTAATTTTGATTGTATGAAAACTAATAAATATTTTGGTTGGATATTCGGACTATAGGGAGGGTACGTAATTAGAATTATTAGTTACGTCGTCGTTTAAAAACGTTATTACGTATAAGTATTTATAATTATTTGTCAATTTGTCAGTTTTGTGGGAAAGGAACATGCTTTTCCTGTAGGCACCTGCCAATAATTTCTCGGATATTACTTAATAAAATAAGTAAGCGACTCTGTACTAATAGAAAATAATATATCCCATAGACAATTCTATTTAAATATATCTAGCTGGGTAATTATTAATTAATTGAGCTTTGTTACGAAATGCAGCCATTTTCCACTGAATATTAATAATCTTCTTTATATACTCTTCCTTGCACTTTCATCTTGTTATCACCCTTACATAGGTACGAGTATATACTTAGTAGGTGTTATAACTTGTAAGCGAGAGAGAGCAACTCCACTGTGCAATTTTGTGATTTCAGCTTTTGTATAGACTCCAGTCCAGACACACCTTTGAAACGTGGTCACCGTATGTGGCTTCATTAGTCCACACCAACTGACAGTGTTCCTGGAACACGTATGTGCTTTGTGCACGACTTACAAACTCCTTTTCTAGACTATACTCGATTCATTTCTCAAAAGATTCGACTCATTTTGTATCCTACATCGAATCGTCAGAATTTGAAGTTGAGGTTAATTAATTATTGGTATTAAATGAGGTAAATAGATTGAAGCTAAAACGGTTGGGGCGCGCCTATGACGCACGGACGTACAAACATGCAGCCAATAAACTATTACTTTATTATACCAACGCCCTCAACAATCGTTAGCATGTTAAACATTGGCTTGGACGTTAGTGCTTTACGATTATTTACTTTGCGCAATGTGAGGTGAGCTTTACACTGTTGATAGAATTTTTCCATATCCTAACAATAGTGTGGATATGGGACCTTAGGTACATAAATATAATATTAAACATACCTACTTAACGGGACAAGGAACAAGGGACACCTGTTTTCTTGCACAAGGGTCTTATAATATCGCGAGGAGCCCTTTCTTGTAATATGTCGAGTAACCATGGTTACCTAACATCTTTTTTAGCTTTTGACCATCTTTTAACACCGGGGTCGTCAAAGCTATGTAATATCATCGCATCAGGCAGGGAATTGTTTGACACATCAAAAGTGTACGGTAGCGTGGCTACCGGTGGTACATCCTGTCCTACTGGTGAGTAGGCCGTCCGTGCCGTGCGCCACCGGTGGTACACCCCGGTCTGAATCTGAACGTGCTAAAAACATCGATAAACGACCAACGAGTGTATCACACCATGAAATTTTCCAAATTCGAATAGTCGCAAACGATTGGCAGCTACAGCTCTCCTGCACGCGAGCTACACTCCCATTGGTTGGTGATAACCTGATATAATTTAAATATTGTCACTTCACCAGCGGCGGAGATTTCTCGCCTTATTGCAATTTATTTTGGAGGGTAAGGTTATTTAATTTTCTCCCGCCTCCTGATACATTAATAAATAGATATTGGATGGTATAATCGCGTGAAGTCGCTTAGTTGACACGTTCAACGCGATTTGGGAAATCGGTAGCGTTTATTTTCTGTTTGTGACTTGGATAGGTACACATTTACTATCCAACACGCTATTGTAGTTTTTTGAGATGGAAATAATAAATATATAAGGTACTTTTTATTGATCAGTTGCTTTGCAAGATTTATATGAAAGAATGTTATCTAAATATTTGACCATATTCAGCTATTGAGCAGGTGAAGCGAATCTAATTGGATAGTGCGATTATATTTGCCCTTCATTGAGCTCGTGTACGTACAATTTCCTCTAAATCTAAACACAGTTTACCTAATTTGGAGATTGTTCCAAATTGAGAGGATCCGCTTGTCAGACAGCAGGTTGCATTACCAGGCACAATTTGCTAGGAACTAATAGGAAACTATTACCATCCATATAAGCTCAATCTATCTGAAAACGCAATTACGTACACACGAGTAGTAAACACAAACATTGATTTTAGTTAATTTTCTATACAAAAAAAATATCATTTTGTTACTATTATATTAGTGTTTCCGTTTGATAATTCAATCTACTTTACTCAAGTAGATATGCGCTTAGAGCATAATTATATGCAAAGCTCTTATGATATAGGCCCTAAGAGATCTCATTGCTGTCTCGCTCGAAGTACCTAGATGTTCATCTAAGATGTTGAAGTGCTATCAGAGCAGAGGTGGTGTGGCGCCACTTCGTAATAAAATTAATTGTATCTGAATTGAAATACAGTAATTTTTATCACAATAGGTATATTATTTACGATCTGACAAGTTTTGAGGGTTATTATATTACAGATGATTATGTATATTGCTATAGTGACGGGTTGTCAGCCCATCGCCTAAATCGCAATACAACTGAAACCCTCGAATCCCTTAGTTGTTTTTTACAGCATACCCGGGAGGAGATACAGCTGGCACATTCTATGTTTTTGTTTCACTTCCAGACCAGCATGGAAGATTTTATTTGAGATTTTCAATTTATCTACTAAAAATGTGGCATCACCTCTGCTCTGATGCTACCTTAAGGTATAAATGAAGTCGGACTTGGAGTCGGGCGGTAGTCGTGAGCGCCGCAATATCCGCGCGGAAGCTACGCAGACCCGCGCGGGGGCTGCTGCCGCTCCGCTCCCGCACCGCACTCGCAGGCCACCGCCGCTAACTACTGCTAATTACGTTTGGACTCTAATTTGTGATTGGCTTCAAGAAGGATGTACTATAATGAACCCGCGGCGGGATGGACCTGCCCCCGTACATACCTATAAGTTACTGTTCATAGATATCAAGGGTTTATTCTTACTGCAATCAATATCCGTTTAGGCGGATAGCAATTATTAATAAGGCGGAATACCAAAACCGACATACAAAACCGGCCGCCTACACGCCGTGCATCACACATCAATTCCAACGAGCAGTTCTAGGTAGGAAAATAAAGGAAAATGCGTAAAGCTTTTAGTGCGATGGATGCGCGGGCACGTAGCGTCGTATTCCCCGCGTCGGAGCAAAGGCAGAGGTGAGTCGTGGGCGCGGCTCTAGGCGCGTGGGCCGCCCGAAAAACCGCACTGTTCTCACATACACCCATACACGTAACGCTTATACAAGGTGTAAGAGACAGCTTCCCGCAAACTGATGGAGCACTCTGTATATTCCACGGACCTGCACTAAGCGATGTGCTAACAGTCCCTGTGCTAACAGTGCCTATATTAGGTACGTGAATTTTTAATCCGTACCATCTTTGATTTTGAATTCGCACATTTCGGACTACTATCGGATACTATTTTGTGAAAATTTTCTTCTATAGCATCCTGAAAATTTTCTTCTATATCAATCGTCCTGCTGAATTTAGCTAAAATCGGCTCGGCCGTTTAGACGTGAAAGAGTAGCTTACAAACAAACAAAAACACATGCAAACAGGCAGACAGTCGAGTTACTTTCGAATGTATAATATGTATTATTTGGATTTATAAATACGTATTGCACATTTATTATAGGTATTATTGTAATAATTTAACATACTTAAGCCTCGTAAAATGACGTACAATAAAATGTTATAATAGCTATAGGTAGTCGAACATTTCTTTAAAAAATTCCTATGTTGAATTGGTAAAAAAATTCCAGCAAGTTATTTATTAGGTACACTTGACCTAACCTGGCTTCGCACGGGTGCATTTAGATTAGAGTAGAATGTTTTAAAAAATCTACATGTTGGTGTGTTGGTGAAAACCAGAAAACATGCTGCACCGACCCTTGATGGGATAAGGGCAAAGGATTGATGATGATGGTGAAAACAGTCTCGACGCGTATTAAAGGGAGTAAGCAGATGATGGTCACATTGTTGACTTTCTTGTACTACTTACAAATCTTTCATAAATACATAATATAATTAAAAAACAAATGCACGATAATCAAAGAGAATATAGATAAATCACGGCAATTTAATGTTTTGGGAATATAATTCTCCCCTTCTATCCTTGCTTTTTTTCTTTTTAAATATCTTTATTCTTACTAAATCAAAATCACGATACAAGTCTAACTTCACTGATATTTTTTATCCAAAATTTCTTATTTCTAATAGAAATCTGTATACTTTTTGTGAATGTAGCGCGCGCGTTCACGCGATTTTCGATCTTCTGCGCTACGGGAGGGGGCTAGGGCTACAATACAATGCAAGTGATAACTTTCTTATCTGGCGAAAAGTTGCGACGTGCTGACCGCTGCCGGCGGCCGGCCGGCCGCTTTGTCCAGTATTTGCTGAACCGTCGGCCGGGCCGGCTACGAGGACTTCTCTGCACAATAATTGCGAGCGAGAAATAATAACGGCGGCGCGGTCCGTATCCGCTTGCAATAAAAATGTAAAACGCCACCGATAAGCGACAGCGCGAAAGGCTTGAATGCGAAGGGTGGCGCTGCGGCTTAGTATCGATAAAATACAAAATTGAAAAACATTTTACCTAGGCTGCTGTTTTGAAATGAGAGATCATTTCAGAATACGTCTGTTGACCTTGAAAGGTAATCCTGATCATTATCTATCACCATTATTCATCAATGGAAATAAAATTATATTTGAGTTATGTATAGAATAATGTAATTTTCTCTAAAGGTAAAAAAAAAATTAGGTAAGTATATAAAAACCGTTATTTTTTTGCGGTTTATTTAATTAAGTAGTCGTAATTAGAGCATAATGAGGACATCTTCATAAAGCTATTATAGTCGTTTTAACACTATTACCCATATATTGGGTTTCTGTGGCTTTACTCAGTTTTGGAATTCAGAAAAAACAATTAAGCGGGTTCTTTTTTCTTGTGTTTATCGAGTTAAAATATTTTTGTTTGCCTGCAATCCAGCTACCAGTAACAATCATAGCTCTCGCGCAATCATAACCGCGGCTACTGTCGGCCACAATCTCGACCTTATTCAATTGTCATAGCAAACGCACCAATTATTCACATGAAACCTTCACTTCCGTTGAAAAACATTGCTAGACTATATATTAACATTTTTGGCTTGCGGCTTTATTAATTAATTTGTCTGTTCTGTTTAGTTACTAGTATAAAATACTAATAATACACAGCAATCGATTTGAGTCTCGGGTGGAATGTAGTGACTATAGTACCTATGCGAGTTTAGTTCACATAAATCAATTTAGGAAGTCTACATCACAGAATATACTTAAAATTATCTTGAGCTGTCCTGTGATTGTTTATGTGTTAGTTCAGAAGAAGGTCTAGTAAAACTTCAAACATTTTGGTAATATAACATTTCTAGGATAGGATAAGTTCATCTGTTGAAGTGACATAATATAGGTAAATATCGATACGATAAATTGTGTCACCGCCGCGCCTCAACCCTACGCAAGCGGGCTGTTTGAGTTTTTATGTCCGGATCAAACGGCTAGGTATTTTGTCACACAAAATATAAATGTAGCTTACTTCCTTCCTTCATTGGCGGAGTTTATCTGAGTGATTAATTATGCCTTGTACCGCGTGTTTCGCTTTCAACAGGCAAGCAGGAATTCAACTTTATATTATGCACTGCAGGAGGAAGCGATTAGTGAACGAGTACTGTTTGAATAACAACGGCATAATTTGAATTTAGTTTACGCATTTTACTTCACTAACCTATGTGGAGTATGTAGAAATTAATGTTAGTTATTCCAGTGCTGTTTTGATAGAATTGCGTTCATGTACACTGCACTACAAAATATATTTTCCTAAATAGTATTATAATGAGTATAGCTAATTGTTAATAGCTAATTGAATAGTTGCATCTTGTTTTTTTGAAACGTGAGCATTCATACTAAGTAAACTAATGTCATTTATACCTACTTTATATCCCATTTTACATGAGGCATATTCATAGAATTCTTTCAGCGCTAACTATCGCTATGCAATGAGCTACAAATATTTGCAAATTTGAGTAACAATTTGAGCATCTATCCCGAGATCGTGAGAAAGTAATAATAAACATATCAATTTGGGTATCGCTCCGCTTTCTCGTGATGCTCAACTGTTTATTAGATGCCGATATAAAGGATCGGCTAACTGCAGCCGGCCGCTGCACGGCCATATTTATTGAAATTACTTACAATTTGATTGTGCAGTAATAAGGGACTTCAACTCAGTAGCTCCGTTCACCTTAAAATTAAACCAGCTTTTTGTTTGAATCGGCACGAATTAGATACTTTATATGTAGACGATTTGCATGAATTATTGCAACAGCAAACCTCCTGTGATGATCACGTTATTCCTACACTATAATATTTATTATTTAAATATTCAGAATTCTTCAAAGCCCTAATAAAATACACTAAACCATAATAACTAGAACTTGTAAATATAAGTACCACCTAATGAATGGAACATAAGTTTATTATAACTTGATGTTGAAAATATTATACCGTCTGTGGCATTGACAAATTAGTAGCTTAATGATAGATTTCATTTTTTTTTTTTATATTTCATATTTCAGTATTTTCAGGTTATGAAAGAGGCATTTTATACGTTTATAACATGAGAGGTTTCTTAAATTTACTCATATTTCTTTTATAAAACTTATTTAATTTGATTTTATACTCTGCTTTATATTATGTGTCATGAACAAAATTTTGAGAAAATTGGTAATGAAAAATTGTTTTTCGCGTTCACAAAGGTATTATCATATAACATCTGATTATAAATCTGTCAAATTGACGCAACATACAACAGGCGACACCATCCAACATGCCATCTTAATTAAGGCGAGTCGTCAGTTTGACAGGTTCATAATCGGATATTGGGGTCAATTCTGGGTGCACACCGCTATAAATGTGTCAAACTAAAATCGCTAAACTAAAAATTAAATTTAACCGGTGACATAACTAAATGCTTTTTTTAAGTTTTATCGCTCTGAAAACTAGACTTGAAACAGTTTTTCGCCCAGGACGGAAAAGGTTTCGTTCATTTCCTGGAAAATAAGAGTTTTCGAAAAAAACTAAACGCCATCCACCCTTCGGAAAAAAAAGAACTGTCATGTCAATCAAGTCAAGGCATAAGTCAAGGTCGATGTGTATTATTACCACAGAGAAGAGTAATAATACCTATACAGGATTAATACTTTACCTACTCTTTGCTTTTATGTTTGTTCAAATTTTAGAAATACGACTGGTACCATATTTACGATATTTCCTAGTAATCACGGTAACTAGCTCGACAAACATTGCATTGCAACTGTCACATGCACACAATAAATGCTTCGCAATCGATATAAAAAGTTAAATAAAATAGGTATGATAGAGTGTTAATCAATAGCGATCTTCTTAAAATATTCACACGGGTATATACTATTATGAAGGGAATAAAGTAACTAACTATGAATAGTAGTCACGTTAGTACTTTATGCTATAGGATAGTCACGAAGCACGACCCCAGATTGTGGGGTCCGTACGTACAGATAAAGATCTGGCTAAATCTGCACACCGGAAGGCATTATCAAGTTTTCTTTCATAGCCTCGCGCATTTCATTGGCTCATTGCATCGTTTATCTATACTAATTTTTTATATAGACCTTTGTATGTTTGTTGCGAACATTTGCACTGAACCGATTTTAAAATTTCAGTGTTTCTTCCATTCTTCTCCAATATACTAATTATTTGAAGTGAAAACTTCTTTAGCGGCGTTGTGCACTTTTTGGGTTGGGTAAAAAATATTAAACTCGCGTCAGACCAGAGTTTTGACCTCTGGTCACACAAATTGTATGCAAACAGAGGCCAAGCAAGAGGCCAAGTAAAATGGCCGACTCGCGTCAGACCAGTTCCCGACCTCTGGTCACACACATTGAGATTAAATGCTCATTATAATTTAACGATCTGGCAAACTTAGACACACCACGAAGCGAATATGCACCGTGGTTATTATATTCGGAATTTCCAACATGTAATTTGGTAGCAACAAAGCGTTGAGGGCGAAACTCATATGAAAATACTAAATTATTATTTCACTAACGCATAGATTGAATTACAGACCTATATAATGAGTTATGCCTGCCCATGGTACCTACTGAAATTACTAGAATAACGACATGGGTACTTGGTCACTTGACAATGTGTGAGCAAGTGTAACGCCTAACTAATGATTTAATTTGTACATAGTGCAACGGGACTCAACAATGTACGGCTGCTGGTTTACCTACTGTGACAATGTTGCGCAGGTCAAACCCCGTTAAAATTACATCTGATGTAAATAGAAAATACTTGAAAATGGACAAATTGGAAGAATGGTCCTAAAAGTAGTCAATCAACAATGGCCGATGAGAAATAATCCAACTTTACAAAGAAGAAAGTTCTGTATGTATTGTGTTTCTTGTCGGTAGGTATATGAAATTTCCAAGAATAATAATAAAAAAAAAAACACTTTAGGTATTTATTTTTTATTACGAGTTGTCTAAATATTTTCAGAACATTATAGTTTTTAGCCGAAGAAAAAAATTAAGGATTTGTACAATTTGCATTACGAGTATATTGTAAAAAATCCATCAAAAATTCAAAAGTCATATAAATTGGACGATACCACAATATTCCATGTTACTTCTCTCGCCCTGTCTGCTACTTTGTAGATGCTACCAAGTTATAATAGTTTGAGCCAATTTACTTGCCTTTGAAAAATTCGATGGCAAAATTAACAGAATTTCTTCAAGAAGATTGGCGTTTAGTATACCAACTGGTAAAGTTGTGTCGTTAGGTCTGCGCCATGGGGGAGGGAGGGCTGTTATTTAATTACCACTTACCACCTGCCTGTAGCAACCCCGCATGTGCCTGTAGCCACGCTGATCACATTTAACTACTAATCTATACTATAAATACTAAATATTATAAAAAATAATTTGCATTTTTGTATTTATGTATGTAATAAATTAATCTGAAAAACTACTCGATTGATTTCAAAAATTCTTTTACCATCAGAAACCTACTTTAACCTTGAGTAACTTATGATATTTTTTACCTCGGGAAAATATATGAATCCCACGGGAAAACTCACTAAGCCGCGGGTAAAATCACGAAACGACATGCTAGAAAAGTGTTAGGAACTTTCACTGACTGCGCATGAAACTGAACAATTTTAAACATTTTGAAATTAAAAAGAAAATTCTGATTGATAGGTAGTACTTAAACATGATCATATCGAATATAAGAAAGTAAATTGGTATTATATAACTGAATATGAGCAATTGAGCATCGTTAAATTAAAATCATTAAAATAATTCGAAATTTATTAACACTTACTGTGAAATTTTTAAGTTTTTCTCTTAACATGGGACCTCGACATATACTAAGTAAAACCTATTAGTATTGTTTTATTAGATTCTGCAGGTACCTATAAGGAAAAACACCCCTACTTCATAAAATAACACAGTATATGTTGAGCACTTAACCCCACTCACAAAGAAGCCCGACCCGTATCGTATCGAGCATAATAATTTGTAATTCTGTACCTACCAAGTACCGGCTACCGGCTACCGTATTCAGCGTAAAATAAACCATTCAAACTCCACTTTATTATATTTTTATAATTCCTAATGAGGGAGTAGATCCGCTGCGAGCGGTAGTCTGCGCACGATTCACTCCCCTCCCCTCCCACCCCGCGCATCTCCTGCCTACCTCAGTAACTGGATAAAAAGAAATAACAATAAGATGTATTCCTTCACTATATGTAGTACTATGCAATGAGACTAGTTGCCAATAGTAGTGGTTAATCGCAACTGAAATTCTACACGCCTACTGCAGCACTTTTGAGTTGAGGATAATAACTACTGGAATAATTCGTAATGCCTATGTATAAGTGAACAGTTTACAGAGCCATGCCTACATAAATTTATACGTAGGTCGTAGCAGGTAAGTTGAGTTAGGTTGGTGAAAAGACCAGAAACTCGTCTACGAGCCTAAAGTGTAATGATAATGTTTTTTTTTTCTAATGATGATGTAGGTAGTTCATCATCATCAGCTCGTTTTACGTCCCCATCGAGGGGCACGAGCACTGACCTCTACTATTATTAATAGAGGTCAGTGGGCGTCGGGCCTTAGTCGACAACGAGGGCCCAGTAAGGATAGGTCGACTTCACAGAAATTCGGAAAGCGTATACACATTGGTAGGTAAGGTTCGTGGTGGGATTCGAACCACGACCTCCTGTATAGCATACAGCGGCCCAATCCGATATTGTTATGATGTAAATGTCCCTCTGCAATCAACAGACATTGCAGACAACCAGCTCTACGAAAAATATATGGATAAGAATAACTTTTCTCTAATCACATGGGTTGAATTATTTTCTAGTTCTTAGTTCTTTTTTTTGTAATTTTTGTTTATAGCATTTAAATGAAATCACCCTCAACCTTGACTCAACAAGGAGGAGGAAATGGTTTCTATCTATTAGGATGTCGTTGATGCCCTGCCTTCAGCCTTACTCCAAAGTAAATATACTTATATATCGAACTACGGACTTTTAAAGACATGATGTAATTATAAACTTGCAATAGAACATTATTGAATGTATATAGAGCAAATACTCACACATATATCACGATAAACGCACCCATCATCCATCTATCCATACTATATTTTGTTAACCTAGCAAATTATTAAATTTTATTCATAGCAAAACGGTGTGTGAAAATAAAATTAGTTAAGTGTAACACATTTTTATTTAGCAGCGCAACAGGCGACGAATAAATTTGCTTCGTCTCTATTGAAATAGTTTCAACGAGGTATTAGGGGCCCGCAGAGCACGCCCTGTGGTTGGCGGGAGGGTCCTCCGCGACAACTGTTCAAAATCATCCTCAATCCGCTCCCAGCGGGATTCCGTATGTCTAAATCGCGCACAAATTTTGTTTGGCAGCGGTTTTAAGGCGTGGTGAGCACACGAACACCCTTCAAACGTCGTTAGGTGCACCAAAATTGTGTTTAGTCGACGGTGTAATGACTTTTTTATTAAGGTGTCAACGTTTTTTTAAGATATCCGCGATCTTACACAGATACTCGTACGTAACATACCTACCTAGCACATTGGTTATACAGGTACTTAATTTTTATTGTGCCTTACGTCCTCTAAATCTTGCTGATTGCAAACGAATGATTTTTTAGTTCATCATTTAATAGAGATTATATTTTCACGACTATTGAAACCATAATCGGAGCTGGCAGTTTATAAGCCAATTCATATAAATGTCTCAGTCCCTATGGTTTGCGAACAGCTTACGCGTTGCACTGCGCATGTCGGACCATATAATTCTAACTCATAAATTTAGCCACAAATAATACATATCCCAGTACGAATCGAGTTTGAGTGATGCGAGGCCCTTGCGTTGCACCAAAGTTTATAGTTCGAAAAAGGTTCCACGTTTCACACCACACATTAAGTATATTAAAAATATGAAACACTGCTTTTTGGATGGCTTATCCAAATATCACATAGTTTGGGCAACATTCTCGGGCTACAGATCTTTTTTTTTTTGTTATTGAAGAAAGACGAAATTTGATTCCATTAGTTTAATCATAGTTCTTTGACAACCATTAAATAGTTTCCAATTAAAATGTAATAAATTATGAATCGCCAAAGGTAGTACACAACATAATATAGCAATTCTTGCCCTTCTCAACTCTGACGCGAATTCCCTTCAAACCTGTCATTATATTTTAGTATTTACAACATAAAATATAATTTCCATGTCAGAGGGAATTTATTTATTGTATAAAAGCAATGGACGATGGCTGCAACGTGTAATTTTTATCGTATTAACCATGGATACGC
Source organism: Scrobipalpa atriplicella (assembly GCA_029255725.1). Lineage (NCBI taxonomy): Eukaryota > Metazoa > Arthropoda > Insecta > Lepidoptera > Gelechiidae > Scrobipalpa > Scrobipalpa atriplicella. Next base: position 15,393 of record JARACY010006216.1, read on the forward strand.
TGAACGTTTAATATATTGTTGGTAACTATAAATAATCTGTGACGGACAGGCAATTGAGGTAAATGCTAGTCAAATAACAATAGTTTGCAGGGTAAGCCTTTGGAGCAAGACTCCCATCGATAGGTCGACCTCTGTGCTTGACCCAACTAACTAGGTGTTTACTTGTCTTCTAAATAAGCTTCTAAGTTAAGAATATACTGGTGCCGATTGTAGATACAACTTATTTTAGTTCGGTCCTGTCACTTAATAAAATTTTAGTAAAATAGAGACAACACAACAGCTGATTATAATCCTGTGAAAGTGACGTATATTGCTTAAAATAAAACGACACCAAATCTAGCATACCAGTGTTGTGTTTGCTGACTCTATTTTATTAAAATCTTAGAAAGTGACAGTGATTTCACAGGACCAAACTAAAATAAGTAAAGTTGTGTCTACAACAGAATCGGCACCACTAACTTTTATCTTTAGCATACATACATACATAATATTCACGCCTTTATCCCTAATGGGGTGGGCAGAGCGTAAACGACCTAATCAAAGGTCGTTCCGCCACGTCTGACAAGTTTTTCTGGTTATTTTTACAAGATTTTTTTGATAAGTTTTATATCTTTAGAGTTGTAAATAATTAAATAAAAGGCCCATAAGAGTGTGAGAGAAAATAGTGGCTGATGATGATGATGAAATAAAATTGAACTAAATCTTGACTAAAATGGTCGCCTGTCATTGTCTATGATTATAAATAAACTAGCTTTCCGCCCCGCGATTTCACCCGCCGCTAAAAGTTTTCCCGTGGGATTGAGTTCCCGCGGTAAAAAGTTATTTTTGTCCTTGATCAGGTTATTGTCATGTAGCTGATAGTATGACCACATCTAAAAGATTCTTTTATTTCTGTGTGAGTGTGATATTTTTCGTAGTAAAAAGCTGATATTGCTACGCACGCGCATCGCACAGTGAGCGTAGCTTTCTAATAGTGAAAGAATTTTAAAAATAGTTCTATTAATTTTCGAGTTCAATGATGACAAATTAAGAAACAAACAAATAAACTAACATACATACACAACACATATATACTTACAACTCTTTAATTAATGTATTAGTGATGGATGATAATGCTCGAAAGAGGCAAGCACCATCCCCTATTCTTTGTTACCACGTATCTCGAAAAAGGCTGAACCTATCGAGTGGGATATCAAAAACAATGGTAGTTAAAAGGGTAGTACAAAAATATATTTTTTGCAAGATTCTTTCAACCCCTTTTCGTTGATTTCTACTAACCAAAAATTGCTCATTATGGTGAGTAAATTTCGTAAAATTGGTACCTATCTCGATACATCTTATAATTTCGTTGAGCTCTTAGTTCCACATCAGATTAACTTAAAATATCAAAATAGATATATGTGTGCCTATAAAATTTGAGGAGTTTCCGTCATTTCTCATGGATCCCACGATCAAAATTAGATTTTGCTGGACGGGGAACTAACATTGAAATATACCCTTTCTAATAAAAAAAAGAATCTTTCAAATCGGATAAAATAAATTACGGAATTTTGAGGTAACATAGGTACATAAAAAAACGTACATCCTTATTGAGAACCTCCTCCTTTTTTTATTTGAAGTTGGTTAAAAAAAGTTAGTCTGGTTCGATGACGTCCTAATTTTAAAGTTTATAATCTGTCAAATTATCAAAACACAAATTTGCTCTAAGAAGTTCTTGAATAAAAAGGTTTGCAATGGTTAGAAATCAAGAAAAAGAGCTGTTGATATTATTACAAACTTTCATCACCTATTTAACCCCCTAAGGATAAAAAATCTAAAAACTCTGATACACTTGTCCATTAATTTTTGGTTATTAGCCTAAACACAAAATTATAAGATCCTAACTACAAAACTGACGGAGTTTCCATACAAACTTCCATCCCGTATTTAACCCCTTTAGTGGTAGAAAATCCAAAAACGCTGAAACATGTATTCATTACTTTGAAATCATTAGCCTAAATACAAAATTTTAAGATCCTAACTGCAAAACTAACGGAGTTTCCATACAAACTTCCATACCGTATTTAACCCTTTTAGGGGTAGAAAATCCAAAAACGCTGAAACACGTATTCATTACTTTTAAATCATTACCCTAAATACAAAATTAGAAGATCCTACGTTCAAAATTGACGGACTTTCATACAAACTTCACACCCCCTTTTTACCCCTTTAAGGGGGGAAAATCCAAAAATCCTTTCTTAGTGGTAGGTTTCGTTATAAAAGGAACCTGCTCTCCATATTTCACGATTCTAGCTTTAGTAGTTTAGGCTCTGCGTTGATGAATCAGTCAGTCAGTCAGTCAGTCAGTCAGTAAGGACAAACGATTTTATAAGTTTAGATAAATAACTTTAATAAGGCCGGATGGTGTAGTGGATAGGGCCGCGGCCTTCTGTGCAGGAGGTCGTGATTCGAATCCCACCACGTACCAATGTGTTTTTCAGATTTCGAATTTCATATGTACGTTTATTCGGCGCTTTTACGGTGAAGGAAAACATCGTGAGGAAACCTGCACACACCTACGAAGAAATTCAAAGGTTGTGTGTAACCTAATCTAGGATTGGGTCTGGTTTCCCTTCTGAGTTGCGGAGGTCAGATGGCAGTCGCTCTGTGTGAAAACCAGTACCCTCGTCCAATCCCCTAGATTAGGTAGCCGACCCCGTGAAATACGGGAAAAAGGCTAGGAAGATGATGTGACCATATGAAAAAAAGATGTTTGTCTATGCTTCT
>JARACY010006217.1:0-18151 GCA_029255725.1 Scrobipalpa atriplicella
GATTGTTTAGTTTCTGACATAACCAAATATTTCTTTTCAAAATGCGGAGCTTTTGTATTTTTCTACAAGTTTAAATCGACAACGGAGTATTTTACTTTTTATTTTTTAAGCAAGAGCAACGCGGTGTTTCAGCCACGTCGCTCGATGCGTCAGGTCAGAAATAGATTCAAAATAGGTCATCGTACCGTGACGCCGGTCGGAGACAAATTTGGCACCTGTCAGCTCACTCCATTAATTAATAAACGTTTTCCTTGCTCTTAAATGGACACTAATGGACCTTGCTCCTTCTTTTTTTTTATTATCTGGAAAAATTCTCCAAAAAATTAGGAAAATTATTCTGTTTTTAGTTTTTTAATATCTTTATTAATGACTGAGATATTAAAGCTCAAAGTGAGCTCTTCCGCACGAAGAGAGTGGCAAACGGCCCAATATTCAATCGCTCGCAGTGACGTCATCTTTAAACGCGGTGCACTACGTAGTACTAGTAAGTATGTATAGAAGTTTAAATCGCGAAAGTTGATATTTGTCAATGTACTATTTTGTGAGTTTTCCTCAGTTGATTAGGACATTGTAGGGCTGCAGCATCATCACCTGATATTATACAGGGTGTAAAAAAAGTACTAGGTTCCTTTAAACCACATGTTCTACTAATGATACCAAACAACTTTCCCAAAGTTTCACAAAAATTTACACCCTGTATAATAAAATGAAAGATTCCTCTCCTCAAAAGCACGTTAAGGTGGCAGTCCCGATCGTTGTCTTTAATCTATATCTGCGAAAGGTACCTATATATTTTAATCCAAAAATATTACGGCGATCCGCAAATATTTTTTATTTTTTGAATGTTATTCGGGAAGGAGATTGCCTGCCGTCATAGGACTTATTAATATTTTAAAGCTACTTAATGTAGCAGCCCGCGTGCCGGGGTTGTTAGACGGGACTACTAAATATACTTTAAACGAGATATTTTAGTATGATCACCATCTTGAAAAAATAACTAAGGCCGGTATTTATAATCAGCTCTCAGGAGTGACAGCGAGTTTGAGTTCGTATTAGAAATGTCATTCCAGTACAAAATTACCTGTCGAATCCGCACTCAATATTGCTCTCAATCTTGAGATCGCTTTATAAATACGAGCCTTAGTCTCAAAAATTACATGTCAGAGGTTAAAAACTATGATGAACACTGATGTCAGAGGTTTTCAACTATGATAAAACCTAATGACAGAGTTTTTAAACCGCCTAAATAGTTCACCTAATATGCCTCTATCATGGTTTGTGTAACTACCACTATCAAAGACAACGATCGGGCCTGCCACCTTAACGTGCCTTCCGAGGAGCGGATTTTTTTATTTTACGTCAGGTGATGCAGCCTATAACGTCATAACCAAACTGAGAAAATTCCTACAAAGTAATAAATTAACATATATCAACTTTATGATCCCCCCGTGGGAATCGAATACACGACCTGCGGATTGAGAGCTTAGTAGACATTCGGGAGCAGGACTACTAGACCACAGAGGCAGTTCACAACTCAGAATAACAAAATATTTGCGTGAAAATTAATATTTCTATGCGTGAAACAAATATAACGCAATATAAACCACAGTACTGCATACGCCGCTTTCACAGTTCGCCGCCGCGGCACGTTTAAAGATGACGTCACATCGGCGACACCGCGAGCACCCGTAATTTCAGAAATTGAAAAAAGATGCATTAACTTCTCGCGGTCATATCTCTGGAAATACTGCATGTATCGAGCTGAAATAAAAACTAGGGTAATCTACATGATCTAAACACTAATATAAGGTATATTATAACGTGATATTCGAACCTAGGACTCTTGTCCATTGTTGCGATGAGTGAAAAGCTAAAGTTGATTAATACTTAATAAAATTTTATGGTTCAGATATCAAGCGTTCGGTATAAATTGCCAACAAATTAGGTTATGATCAATTATTTTACAAATTTGAAAAGTTTTACTGTAATTTATAACGACATTTTATTGCTTTTATTGAGCTTTTAAATAAACCTGAATTCCGAAGATCTAAAGTAAAAAGTATTATTTTAGGACTAACAAAACGCAAATTCAAACCACACAATAAAAACACTAATAAAAAAGGAAACTGGAACGTACGCCTACACCCGACACGTCGACTCATAATTACGTTCGCGAGAAATTCTGCGAAAAAACAGGAGAAACTCTGAAATATTTTCGGTGTCAGTGTGTCATTACATTACGTTACGGTGCGACAAGGACGCATTCTTTTACGAGTTTAGAGTAGAGGGGATATACAGTGCTGAATTGTAAACAAAATAACTGTTCCTGGATGTATTTTAGGTTATAAATTATTATTATTATTACTAAGTACTACTAATACTAATCAAATAAATACTTTATTTCATAATGACAATTGTACCTATTAATAACTATTTATTAGTATGACGTGCAAGGTATTTCCAAAAGACCGTACAGTATTTTGCATAGGTTCTTTTATATGAGGCTTTTAAAGTCGTTCAAAAACAAAAATAAACATTGATTCAAGAAAGATTCTCGAACAAAAATATATTTTTTACCATTTTTTAGGGAGCATTAGTGTTTTTATTCAAACACTTGACATTTGGGAATGAGCTATAGCAACAACAACACAAATAATAGAAAATACTACATTTATTATACTAGAAATAGTACAATTCCGTTTCACTTAGCCGATAACCCAAGGCGCGTTACATAATTTATTCATTGAACTACTTTCTGGTTGAATGAATCGCTCTTATGTGGGTACTTCGTAGAGCTACGTATGCTAACTGAAATTTTCACAGCTTGAGCAAGTTTATTTATACTTTTTGTTATTTGACTGTCTTTGATATTTAAAAGTACTATTCCAAGTTGGACTTCACGCAGCAGCTGGTAAATACGAAAAACTGTAGCACGATGTGACAGATGCATTTTTCTTTTTTTTTCTTTAGGATCTGGCACAGCGATCATCTTACAGTTTTTCATTTAAACCTGCTGCTGCTGCATTCAGTCTAATTTGGAATAGTACCCTCATTCAAATTAACACTTTGTTCGTTTAAAATTTTCTTTGTTATATTTCGAAAATCCACTCGCTAAGAAGAAGAATCTAATGATCTAATTTTTGTAGCTAATAAGTAAAATCGAAACAAAAACATATATTTTTATTTCGGAGTCCTGTAAATAAATGTGAAGGTCCATCCGAAGTCGTAAATACTTGAACACGTTTATAGCTATAAAGTTTGTCAACACTACCAAATATTTTTTGTTTTATTTTAGTAGCAATGTTATTTATAAAATTGGAATATAAAAATGTGTAAACGTGTTTTCAAATTCAATATTTCTTTTTATTTGTTCAAAAATAGAGCTTTCCCAATTGGACAAATACTTTTATCGAAATTCGTATCGGAACTAAATAAGAGTCTATTTTTAACAATACTGATATTTTTTATATTCTATCACTTTTCACTATCTCAACGCTAGAATACTCTCTGTTCTGCTATTTGCTATGTATGATACATATAGATGTGTATTTTCATACCTCCGGCTTGAATCGATCACCCAGACAGCCGGTATTTTTACACGCCTACGTTATTCAAAAGGGTATACGAATGTAAATGGAAAATATAGGCATTACGTATTTGGAAAGGGGGAGAGAGAAACCTTGAAAAGAGAATATTTTCTACATTATAATGTGTATTTAGGGCGGAAATTAAACGTTGAAGTATCGTGGGTCAGAACGGAAATGTTCGTGCTACGCTTGCTACGCCGTAGCAATTGTCTACGGCTGAAGCCTATTTAATTTGACTATTAAATATCTTTGTAGTGTCAAAGTTAAAAATGAATAAAAGTCGTATGGTATATATAGTATACCTATTAAAGAAGCAGCATTTATTGTGGATCGTATTTTACACCAGTAAAATCAAAGCCTCATATTATTAAAAATTAAAAATTTATTATTTAAAAATATCCTAATAGGGACTCAAACTCGTCGATTTATAGTAGTCATTGACGTCAAATTATTATAGATTTAGATCCGCCGAACACGACAAAGCTTTTATGATTTGATAAATCTGTTTTGGAAATTTCCTTCGATATCAAACATAACAAAGTTGATTGATACTACGAATTGGAAATGATTTTATCGTTATTTGTATGAAAAATATTTTCGTATAATTTAAGCTTTGAAAGCTAAAAATTGAAACAAATTTCTTGTAGTATTTATAGTTTTTAAGTTCTAGTGCTTTAATAATCAAAGCAAGTGGTATGGTATTTACTTTGGTCATAATGCTAGTAAAACGCAAACATACTGTGTATTAGTTTTTGAGAAATTATGAAAATGTATGTTATGAATAGACAATAAATAATTAAAAAAAAAGCACTTACCCTATGATAACAGAGAAAATAAGGAAATAGAATGACCTAAATACGTAGGTACTAATGCACATTCTTACCATAACATTTAAATAGGTGAACACCTGTCAGCGTTGCACTACATCATGCGGCGAATCGTAACACGTGGGGACGGGCTGTTGACATAACGAAGTCCAGGATAGTCTACCTATTGCGTCACCTCTACAATAAAAAGAGAGTCATAATTTAATGATAAATTGAATAAGAAAAAGTTATAATTATAAGTAGCTTGAGAAAAAAAGTCCAAATACAGACAAAGGGTACAAAGACTGCAGAATACGGCAGCAAATTATGCTATAAGATAGGTATGTACTCTATATTGTCACGCACTTAGCAGGATTACTTATCTATCTATCCTGCTCCTACCGTAGCTTAATAGGTTTGCTCTATTACTTGACCTATATAAATAACAACTACGGTCTAGTTGTCAGTTATCATATAAGTTATTATAATTATTAGCAAGACTATTAGATGCCAGTCAGGGGTAGCCGTCAATCAACGTTCGCACTGAGTGAGGTCCAAACACTTCTGTAAAATCATCTGCGAAGGAAATTATATTGCATTAGTCCCTTCGACCCTTGTACAAGGGCATTACTCAAATACTTAGCGAAATAATTAATGGGACTATAGTTTAACTTACATTCCGAAATCAACTGTGAAACATAAACACTTTGAGAAAATTTTGTTTTAATTTATATATTTTATCTAATCCACGAAAAGTATAGGTTTTCCTAATCAAAAAATATTGTGAAATAAGTCGTACCTATCTCACCCTCAAAAAAATAAATAAATATTGGTGATTCAGCTATGATGTACGCAAGTGCTTCCATTTCATAGGAAAGTTTTGAAGATGTTGCCAATATTACAATTTTACACGTTGAATGGTATAAGCTGCATATGCATAGCTCGAGTGTGGGTGTCCTAGAAAAATTACATAAGTACTAACTAAGCCACCACATCACGGATTTTTAATGTCATCTTTGCGGTATGTATGTCATAGTCACAGCATAGTAGTACAAATACAACTTTAGTTGCAATAAAAATAAAAACCCGAGATGCTTGACAAACATTCTAGTTCAATGTTAGGCTACCGAAAGGGGAGAAAACCGCTTACACTACGTATTGATATCGATCAATCGTACGTCGATTTAATTTATTCACCCTTTAGCTTTTCCCCTATATCATGGTCTGTAAAAATGCAATGTAGCTTGCAAACAATATCTCAATAAACCAGTAATGTGGGTAATCGAATTACCCAGACAGAGGCTGTGTAAACAAAGGGGAGCTTAACTGAATCCCCAAATTCAAATGCATATGCAGTATATCCTAAACTTCACTTTACATTGCTGGTTCTGCATAGAACTCCTTTGTGTTCTCTTTAAATGCCAAGAAATGTGTTCTATATTTGACCAGTTATCGTTTAGGTATTATTTCACGAATGGTTGTTGCTTGATGCAGTTTTTCTGAGTATAAATAGTCATGCAGCTTAAATTGTGATCAGTATTAAACAGAAAAGATAAGTATGTAACGACGCAATAAAGGAAACCAATGCAGCCAATTTTAGCTTTATTTCCGTAAAACCTGATAATGGAGGCACAACATAAAACATAAATTTGCTTTTAATGTAACTGTTAATGTTAGTAGTTATTTGACATACTGTCACATTAAGTAGAACATGCTTTGTTAATTTCCACAAATTGAGGTCACCTGTTACTATTTTACAGGTAAAAATTGAGTTATGATTTACTGGAGATCAATAGATCATCAAAAGTTTTGACACCCTTTAACACAACGAGTTAATAGGTACTGTCATTAGATTTTTTAATTAACATGATGAAAATAAAGTACATAACATAACTGTCCCATCCCCTTCAAAATTGGAAAAAAAAGTATCTTGAACGTAGGTCTTACTACGCCTGGTAAAATAAAATAACTGAACTTTTCTTCTACTTAGCTACAGATAGCATACCTGAACTTCAAGATTGGAGCAAAAAGTGTCTTGAGCGCGGGCGTATAGGCGTATTCTCGTCACGCGCGCGTTCTCATTTCGATCTCCTTTTTAAATTGGCTCCACTCTAACGTATTGAGAGCTGCTAGCTGCGTATTGCTCGTTTCGGGGTATAAGGATTTTCCATTGATATTTACGAATATTCTCCCGTTTATTTTTGTTTAAGGAATATAAAAAAGTGTTCATTTTTAAGTATTTGACAAGTGGTTATTGAAGTTTTTTTGAAATATATTGTCAGTTTGATTTGGAGCAGTCAATTTTAATATCGACTACATATTTGAATGAATGAATGCATATTTGCATAACATTTTCGAGTCACGTGCGATGCGTCCCGAAAGTCCAATTTAATATGTCAGACACTCTTCTGTCATAGTCACCCTATATTTTTACAATGACAACCGTAATTAACGTTATTATAGCATCAAAGTTTGTGACGCTGAAATTAGCAGCGTACATTGTCTTGTCGCGTCCAATCTGCCGAAACTCTAACACAATACGTCCAATACGCGTGTGTCAGCGTTGCCAGCCCACATTTTTACGATGACACTCAAAATTAATATATTCGGGGCGCGTCGTAAAGTGTCCACACATTGTACGGACGGTATTAAAACGTGCCGGGTTCCCTCAATGACGTCGGCACCTCTCCGGTTTGAAATATTGGCAAAATATTGGCCGGGGATTCGCAAAAAAAGATATTTATAGTCTCGGGTACCAACTCGGGTTTTAGCACGGGAATTTTGATGAATAAAAGCGGAATAAATGTTACAGATACCGAAATAATATCTCAATCCATAGGTAATATTAGGATTAGAGTATCTTTTTAAATAGGTAAATAATTTACTTAGTTTTAGTTCCGGTTGAAGGTACATTTTATAGATAGGAGATGGATCGTAAAAACTGTAACTAGAAGTCTTCATCTGCACTTAACTATAATCTTAGTTTAGTTAAGTTAGTAAATTGGTAAAGACAGCTAGAGACAATATTTTCTGTACTTGCCTAGTCGCTGGGTAATCAAACTTATCTAACCTATCCTTAAGCTCAGCTAAGCTAAGAAGTAAATATTTAATATTTTATTTGAAATCACGAGTGGTTTTTGCTTCGGCTACAAAACTACTTTAGTTTCTAAGATAATGGATTAATTTAATAAATTTTCTTAAGATTTACTAAGCAACAAACATTAAAATAAACGAATATTATCCAATTCTTAAACTTTCACTCCAATTTTCTAAACGAACTAATAAAACATATTTCGTGATGATATAAATATAATCTCGGCGGATTGAATTTGCATTCGTTAAAATTAAATTCAATTTATCCAACAGTTTTTGCATTCATCAATTCACGGTCGAAGCGGTCAAAAGGACTTTCAACTTTTTAGTGACCCCAGAAAATGGGTGCTTTTACATTAGACGTCTAAAGTTACAGTGTAAATATAATCTAAGTAGAAACGATATGAAAACATGCTTATTCTTCTGTACCTTCTACTGTATATACTGTAAAGTTGAAAATCTGCCAGTTTGGTATCGTTAACGAACTTTGTAAAAGTACCCAATCGCGCTCATGTCCTCTGTCAGAAACATACGAGGCAAAAACAGACATGCAATGTTTTCTACTCGGTTTTCCTGCAATTTCTGCTGTAGTTCTGATTGTTTAATGCTTTTGTGAATAAATTTTATTAAAATCGCGGTTTCTCTACATATTTTTTACAGTAACAGGATTTTTCAGTGCATTGGTTTACAAACTTCTGAAATGAATAGAAATAGCTGTGAACTAGTCAAACATCAAAGATGTTTGACTAGTACGATCATACTTTCGTCATCAACTACTACGATATTATTTTCGTCGCATAAAACCCTTTGACCCCTTGACCTATTTATTTTTGAATACCTGCTTTCTTACATGCTGTACTGGGAGCGATAGAAAAACATAGAATGTTCCAGCTGCTCTTTATCCCGGGTATGTTGTAGAAGTAAAGAAAAGGGGTTCGTGTAATTTGGGCGATGATGGCGGCTGACAACCTGTCAATATAGCGATACATTACAATCTAAAATTGTCCTCAATAAATACCTATGGCGTGGCGAAGGCGCCTTTTGAGCTCTCTCTACCCCGTAAGGAATAAAGGCGTGACTTCATGTATGTATGTATGCATTTATTTTAGAAGTATGTAAATGAACTCCTAGCTCTTAACACCCTCGCAGTTATGTTATGATATATGTCTGTATCTGTAGAAACCGGAGAGGTATTCCGTATTCCCCCTGCCCACTACATCCACTTGTCGTGAGCACGCGGGGTCAGGTCTACGAGCAAAATTAATGGCACACCCTGTTGCATAGACTGCTAACGGCTTTGTTGCGGCTTAAGGATCAGGAATTTTCGATCTCTAATAAAAGATTTGGATCTTCTTGTAATGTGACAAAAATTTGATTACACTGACCTTCTGAAGCATTATTTTATTAGAGCTCTATTCGTCGTGTCACTTCGTTCTCAGCCTTCCACCTCTGTGAGCTAAGATTAAAATCAAGAGCAAAGCAAAATAGCATTTAGTTATTTTACAAAATGATGAAATTTATTGTTTATCTTAAGGTATTTTTCAGAATTATAAACATAGGTACTTACTTTATTGATTAACTTACCTTACCTTTAAATAACCTTATTCTGACACTTTCAAACAACACACCTTTCAGATAACCTCAAACTGCATCATATCACGTTCAAGCAGAGTATAGTAATTTATATTCAAGAATAAATGTCAGGTAGAGATAGAAGAAAGCAGGTCGCAGTTTCAGGGTGCATCATAAATATTGTACGCAGTCTTGACCCGGCTGCTCTTGTCAGTGGGGCGTGTTTCGCTGCTAAGGGGTCAGAATTATTCATTTTTATACCGAAACTGTTCGATATATTTTGTGCTCCCCTAAGCCTACAACGGAAAGTGCCTGCGTTTTTATGGGTGTTAATTTTATGACTACATTTTCTCAACCATTAAGTAATTTGGTAGTGTACTTCACGAACTATCCCCCATATTTAAGATGTGCTTTAAAACCTGTCATAGTAACATGTATCTAGTCAGACCAGTGCTCGAATAATTAAAGTGACTTTTACAGTACCTACTAATACCTATTTTCAGTTTTTGAGTGGCTAATACATTGTTTCAGTAATATTAAACACCTACCAATTATTAAAGAAAATATAAAAACAATAATTTAATAAATAAAAGTCCTATTTGTCGTTATGCGGTTACAATTTCCATTTATTCGAAAATAGTTATAAAGCGACCCACTCCAGTTTCCACGATATTTTAATACATTAAGCATTCGAGCAAAACTGCATCGGACTTGGCAGTTACCCTGGCACATAAACCGACGACATTGATATATGGCACCAAACTTCAGCATTTACTCAACAGCGTGCGAACTGCAAACAAAAATACTAGCTGTACGAGCTTTTCAAGCGAACAGCCAAATATTGCTGCGGATATTTCACCCGAACAGTTGGTATATAACAGGTTTTACGATCACAGTAATCCGAATGAGTTTTAATCTCTACAAAACTACCATCTCTGGTATAACTTTTTAAGCACTCGCGATTATTTATACTCATTTAACTTTTTATCGGGTCTATTCGCGATAGATTTTGGTGGTAAATCATAGGAATTTACCTGGTTCCCGACGTTTCAACAATGTTTCAATTGTCGTGGTCGCGGGTCGACTGAAGATCCAGCGAGATGTCGGGAACCAGGTAAATTCCTATGATTTACCACCAAAATCTATCGCGAATAGACCCGATAAAAAGTAAAATGAGTACCATCTCTGGTGTGCTAGAGGTTTATACAATGCGCACTTCAGGGACGCCTGTATTTCCTTACGGGGCAGGTTGTACGTAAAAAAAATGTGTTTTCTCGTCGTCAGGTATATTGTAGTGCAGTGGATATTTCACCCGAATAACCATTCAGTTGGTAGGTATATAACAGTTTTTACGGTCGCAGTAATCCGAATGAGTTTTAATCTCTACAGAACTACCATCTCTGGTGTGCTAGAGGTTTAGGGCTGGCGTAGTTGTACAAACGTACTTCAGCGACGCCTGTATTTCCTTACGGGGTAGTCTGTACATCAAAAGTTTATTGTGTTTTCTCCACGTCGGGTATATTTCAGTGGATATTTCACTTGAGTAATCATTCAGTTGGTATATAACATGTTTTACGGGCTCCAACGAGTTTTAATCTCTACAGAACTACCACCGCTGGCGTGCTAGAGATTAACATATACAGGTACTAGTTTATTGCTGGCAGTTAAACCATATACCTAGGTAGAAATATACTGCATAAACTGCTAGATAATCACATAAAATATTCAAGCTGTTTCTCTTTTCGCGACCTATGTAAAATCCAGTAAAGGTTGTGACTTTATTGTAGGTATTACAACAGGTTGGTCAACTACCAGCCTTCTTGCTATTACTAAAGGATATACATTGAACCAATTTAATCCTCATTTTTTAGCTCAATCTTTGATCTGGATGATGCAACAGATAAAAGAAATACCTAGTACTGAACACTGAAGGAACTTTTATGGAACCTCATCACATGACTATCGTCTCTTATCGAGTTGAAGGGCGTTGAACCCTCCAAGTTCACGACAAAAGTCAAAGTTCGGTGTGTTTACCCAGGCGCGGCGGTTATTTAAATAGGTTTAGCTGTATTAGTGCTAGTCTAAAGTTGTTTATTCAGCTATCGTGTGGCTTAAATGTTACTAGTTTTATATGTCTCGGCTTTGACTGTGAGAGACATGATATTGCGTAATAAATTGCGTTATCGAAACAGTTTTGTATATTAGGTAGACTTAAATATACCTGCATGCAAAACCTACATTGTAAAATTATTTAAATCACATAAATTAAATATCGATAAGTAGGTACTTATATTTGAAACATTTCAGACGGATACTCAGCTACTCTTTAAATAATATTGCGACAGTGACGGATAGTCACTAAAATAAATTATAAAATTGGCACTCACCGTTCTAATGCAATATTTTATCTGTTATTCATAAAATGTAGCATCTGACCAAACAATAATAATTGCATTACAAGAAATATTTTCCTTTCCACTTTTACGCCCTGACGGCGAATATCAAACAGATCTCGTATTCTATTTTCAGTCTCTCCCAGTTTAATTCCATCCCCCTTGATTAAAAATACCCTGAAGAAAAATACCATCTTTTTCTGAATGAACTGACGCCCGTATTCGAACCACGTGCGATAGATGACAGGTCGACGACCTGACTATTCTGGTCTTTAGATGAGCTTCGGTATTGCTTCAGGTGGGCAATTTTTGACAGTCACTGATTCGAGTTGTCACCAAATTCAAGCAACAAACTTTATTTTGAAATATCATCGTCATTCGATCATTTATTACTTACAGTCATTCATGGATATGGGTTTCCCCCAATTTTATTTGCCTTGTTTTGCAGTCACCATATTTTGCAGGTGGATTGACGAAGCCTGCAGGTACAATATATAAACCCTGGGAACCTGTTCCTTAGGTTTATCTGCCATTACAAGTATCGTGATGCTATGCCAACCCAGCACCACACGGAAAGTAATTTTGATTCCTTATCCTACTCAGTTGAATAACCTCGGATGCGGATTGTTGAAACATGTCCAAGTATGAGTTTGGTCTATTCATTATAGTAATGGACTGGTGATATGACGGACTGCATGTCGTTGGAATGGGCGTTTGGGATTATTCATGATATAATAAGGACTGTTTTTCTTTTATTGGTTGCTCGTTGTCTCTATGGGGACATTATATTATCAAATGAATACATAATATATTTTCTACACTTAAGTTACTTAACTACAAAGGTCTATATAAAATAAAACTAAATGAACATAATCCTATCTACCTCTAGAAAGTTTTTGAAAGGAAAACTTAGTATTTGTACAGAAGAGCATTAAATAAAAGGATAATAAGAACACACACTATCTCAATGACGAAAGTTAGTAAAAGGACTCATAGGAGAAGTTAGAATAGTTAACTCTGGTTTAGTTAGATACATGCATACATACATTACATAGACATACATAAAATTTGGTAACTATGACTATGAACCTATGGGTAAGGCAGAGTCTCCGTTTTGTCTGATGAATTATGAAGACCATTTCAGGTAGGATTGTGTATTGTTCGAGAGATGAACTGTCAGAGACTATCGAATAAACCACTCTAGTAGCTTTTACAAGGTTAACAAGGAGATATTGAGTCTGACAAAAGTTTCATTTTACGAAATATCAGTTAAATATGGAAAATAATCTTCATAACTTAAAAGAGTTCGCTCATGTATATTTTAAGTTGGTACATCTATTTGTTTCTTGTGCATTTTATTGTAGGTATTCCTTTATCGTCAAACCGCATTTTGTTGACATTACAAAGACTCTTTCATGTTCGTCAACAAAGCAATAGAGTTCGCAGTCCCCAAAAAGACAGATCCGAAACTTACAAAGCTCTTTTTTGTTTCAGGTACAAAGGAAGTATGTGACGACTCACGGATACTTCACTATGTTGGTTACTTAGTGCTGTGACTGTGTCGAGAGAAGTTGTCGATAAAATGTTGCGGTTTGTGGTCGCGTTGGTCGCGGTCGCGGCGGCGGCCGTGGTCGCCGACCCGGACGGGTGCAATCCGGACAAGATGACGGTGTACCGGATGGTTCTGCACACGTATTGGACTAGAGAGAAGTTCCCGAAACATTACCCGGACTGGCGGCCGCCTGCGCAGTGGTCACGAGTCTATGGTAAGTTCAGTAAAAACAAGACTTGATACTTAATACGAGCAATATGACGTTGTAATCCAAGTAAAGTAATACACCACAGAAAACACATATTTTCCTATTCGCCAAAAAGTTGCAACTGGAACTGAAAACTTCGCAAGGGAAATAAAAGAAAACACAATTTGTGAAATGAGTTTTGTGGCTAAAAAAGAAAAAGAAATTATAATTGCTAAATTCCTCAGTCTGGCCACAACATCCGAACACTTAGAAGTTCGCGCCTTTGGAATAAATTTCATGAATTCCAGCACAGCGAAAATCCACCCGCAATAACCAACAATGAATAAATTATTTCGCTATAAATTTACATTCTCAACATCTAGTTTTGAGGCGAAAACTTTGCGAAACTTGGACTAAAGTCGCTAGAGTACTAAACAAACTTTTAAAATATGTACATGTTTTGTCTACCTTTCAATATTTTCTTGGAAAGACAGATTTTAGGTGTGAATGAAATGAAATTGACTGAAGGTCTCCGAAATGTCTTTCTTTTGTATTTTTTGAATATTTTCTGATAATAATAAATGAAGATGAATCAGAGAATAACTTGGATTGCCATTCTAGTACTTAATTTTTATTGAATAATGTATTGTGTTTTTTATCTGACAACTGGCATATTGTTAAATGTTATGACGTGCTCACGGAAATAAATTTAGAATAAGAGTAGTAAGTAATAATGTCAAATTAATAAGGATTCACTCCTCTTTAAATATTACTTCTAGATAAAATAGTTTAGCATTCTAAGTGGTGCAGGAAATATAAATCCAGGTAAATTTTTTTAGAGATTATAGAAACTAATTATTAAACATAAATATGCCCTCAAATAAATATGACAAAAAATTCAGCATCCAAACAATGACAACTCAATTGTGAGGTGAGTTCCAAGTTATTTTGAGAACATGAGTTAATGTTCTATTACTTACATACAAATTTAAACCTTTATTTTCTAATAACAGTGATTCAGAGTGAATCATTGATGAATGAGTAATGTCTATTTACTAGTAGTTGAACTTCATAATGTTGTATTATTTTTTTTCTAAATAAGTAGGAAATAGTAATTATAAAAAAATAATACTGACACATTATTATGAAAACATAAAAATGGGATAAAATTTATTTAGTTAATGCGTAATGAATGAATGACATAAAAATATCCCAGTCTGTATGTATGTTATCATGTAATTTCAATTCTGAACTCTACGTCACATAAATGCACTAAAATAATAATGATGTTAAGCAAATTAAAAATAGGAATAGTAATGTTTTTAATAAAAATGTCAACATTTAATTAATGCTTCTCAAACTTTTTTGCCTCGTGGTATAAATTAAACCAATTAAAACTCAACAAAAATATTCAAATAACAGCTGTTTGTTCATTTCATTTCAAAAGGATACCAATATCGTTGTTATCGTATCAAATTATCTTTTAAAACAAATGTGTATGATAAATAGGGTCCATTAATAAACGGCTTCAAAGCCGGCGAAAAAGTTTTATAATACACTATTAATTTGATTGTCACAGTGACACAGTGTACGTACATCAATCAGTAATACATTCACGACGTAAATAACTTTAATAATATATTTATGGCATAAATGGTATAATAATAAAAACTTATTCATAATCAATCATGAAGTGAACGTTTTTGTTTGGAATGGGCTGTGTTTGAACTATGTAAGTTTATTTTAAAATAGGTGAAGTCAATATACTTAGGGCATTCTGCTACACATTATTTCTTAATCATGAAAGGTAAATCTTTTATCTATGCAATTTTGATCAAATTACTTTAACATAGCTATTTATTTTGTGAATTGTTCGTATATTAGGTGTATTCATTTAGAAATTTAAAAAAAAAGATAAAAATATTTAGGAATATAGTTCGGTATATTTATGCTAACCTTACCGAACAACAGCTTTTCTACTATTATTCCTGTCTTAGCCAAAATTGGTACAGTAGATTTTATCGTATCACTAAATCCTGTGATTATACTGGTTTGTTTGTTTAGCTTAATCTGTGGCCTCACCCTACGTGTTGGTTGGCAGCGTGCCAGCTTTGAGCGTTAAAATAGACACTTATCGATAGAGACAGGAAACAACACTCATAGACAACACTATTGTGTTTCGGGAAGCGTATTTCGGAACCGCTGCACATACGAAATGGGGATTCTATGTATGTATCTACGTATGTTATGTATAAACATAAATGTTGCTTCGGCACGTGGCTGGAGCGGCTTTGAAACTTCAGCTTGTCTGTCAAAATAGTCTAAAATAACACTGACGTTCGATGTTTGTTCTAGGATTAGTTTACTGGAATAACAAACCAATCGTATTGAAGAAGTTTATCATATATATAACATGACTTTCAATATCGTCATAATTTTTTTTATCAAGGTGTGCGTCATTATTT
Source organism: Scrobipalpa atriplicella (assembly GCA_029255725.1). Taxonomy (NCBI): domain Eukaryota; kingdom Metazoa; phylum Arthropoda; class Insecta; order Lepidoptera; family Gelechiidae; genus Scrobipalpa; species Scrobipalpa atriplicella. The sequence continues at coordinate 15,656 of JARACY010006217.1, forward strand.
TTTAACAAAAAAACAATTGTAATTGTATGACACCTAAATCGCACTAAAAATGTAAGTAGGTAAGTATTTGTCACTAGTTGGACAGCAAATCCATTACCCATCATGTTATTGATACAGAATTAGTGGCAGATGAGTCACCAATAATTCAATATAATATCATAATAGAACATATCGATCATTCCGTGTATATGGTATTCAATAAGCTCTACCACCATTTACAATTATGAAGTGTTTTCTTCGTTATTTAGTCACATAGTTTAGTATTTTTTAAACATTAAAACATTTTTAAATACAAATCGTAGCATTTTGGTTAAAATTTGAAATCCCCTGACTCTCTTTGAATATGAATGTAGGAATTTTGAATGAAACACTAAAAGGAGACCCTAGAGACTAGCTATTAGAACTAATTATTACATACTAAAATTACGGTCTACGCTCTGAAAAGGTAAGAGTGAGTTTAACTAATTAGGGTTTTTGTGGAGTATTATACTAGGGATGTGCTAAAAGAATACTGTTAGTACCATATTTTTTAATGGTTTGCGATGGGATATTCTTGACTCAAGGGCCGAGCCGCAGAGAAGACTAATACAGCATACTCCGAACGAACTGCGAACTGCTTGGCATAGGAATTCTGTGTTAACCTAGAAGTTTATAATATTCAAAAAGTAAAAGGATTATAAGTATATTATGATGATAACCTTCAATTCAAATTCACCATTTATTATACTCAAGTTTCCAAAGTACAACACAAACCCTTTCATACACACTCTCTATTGTATTTTGTTAACCCAAATCACTACAAACGCTTAACAAATAGTAAATTTGTACACAAGTAGTTGTAGCATTCTCTAAATTACCAAACTATAGGTTTCAATAAGACAATTCTCGGTCACATCAACAATACCTGTTACAACTAATACCTAACTGTTACATTTAAGTACCTGTGACTGGCCTGTGACAGATCCCCTGAGTTCGCATAGGCATGCGACCTACATACCTAATTAGGTACCTGCCGTAGCATCCTCGGATTTACAAGGGATTCCTGCAGCCAACTGGAGAATACAAATCTCGTGAAAATCGTGCCGGTACCTTTAAAAATTCTTATTAAAATAAAAATCATCCATTTGATTCAACTTTCATAGTTTGAGTCAAAGGTGAGCAACGCGCAGATCGCGCGTTGTACACTTCTTGAAAAGTAACAATTTACAAAGCTCAGATTATGATGTAGTAGGTGCCAATATTTTCGGGTTGAGTTGGACTGAAGTCGGCTTCGGGTCTGTGTTATGCGCAGAAAATGAGTGATAATTTATTAATTTATTATTGAAACAATAAATGAAGTCAATTACTATTTCGCCTATAACTACAGCTACATTGTAATGTTCTCGCGTTAAAAGCCTAGCTTAGCCTAGCCACTCTTCAGCCCACCAACTGAACTCAGTTGTATACGTAGGTATGAACTTATGATGCAAGGGTATATGTGTGTGTCGTTCGACACCCTAAGTTCTCGCTACCCCGTTTTCCCCACCCTCTGAGCCAAATTGGCAGCATTTTGTCACCCGATCCCGACGTCTAAATTGGACACATTACTTGAAATCGGAAGGCGATAATTTTGATGCTACACGATATCTTGATGAGAAGATGGAGAGATTTGATGACTTATCGTGTCGTTTCTTTGTGTACGAAACAGAAGGGAAGAAATGAGGACAGAAGAATACAGATCAGCTCATATTGTTGTTATAAAATTGGCGTGGCTCAAGATCTGTTGAATTTGCAATTCTGACTGAAACACAAAAAAAGTGAAATGTATGAATGATATAAAGTAGACGATAATTTATTATACACTGAATTTTAAAAAATCTTGTATTTCATAAATATTTTGATAAAATACTTATGGCGTACTTTATTCCTACACCACCATATACCACCATAATTATGGTACCAAAATTGAATTGACTTTGCTGATTATGCACAAATAAGCATAATAACACATATTCGACTTAATAACGCTATTCAAGACCAATCTAAGTAGGTTCGTTTTAGTATACACAGCTAAGTAATTTCAGCATTTCCAGACAGTCAAACAGTCAAGCCTTCAATATAACATTCAATTTACCTATTCCCGGATCAAACGATTTCCAATGGGTACCTGTCTGCCTATTCACCTATGAAGTACAGCCCCTTATCAATAGACTAGACTAGACTGAGCTATGAATAGACATTCAGATATGCTTGTTAGGCTGCATTTTGATGAGGTAAGAATTTTCTTGCAGCTTCGTATTTAGTTTTCCAGTTTCTGTTTCTTCTTTTTCTTTTTTTTATTTATTCTGTCATTCATTATTAAGATGTAATAAATGAGATCAATTATGCTGTTTTTGATACTGACTGATGTAGGAAAAAATAACTTGCAAGTAAAAAAACTCAATCATCAGGAAAGTTAAAACCTACCAGTGGGTAAATTTTAAATTTGTTTTGTATATTGAAAATTATGTAGTACCT
>JARACY010006218.1:0-18146 GCA_029255725.1 Scrobipalpa atriplicella
AGTTACTGACAAATGACAACGCTGAAAGTTGGCTGTCTGTCTGTCTGTCTATCGCCGGCCAGTTGACGAGGCGGCTAAATTCTGCCCGTTGAGGTTCTGAGGTTCTGTAATACTGTCATAGAAGTGTCAAAGCAAAGAGTTTTTATTACGAAGGTGAATGGTCTGAAGTGAGCTGAAGCCAAAACTCTTTGCTGAAGACCTTTCTTTGAAAGAAGTGTTTTTCTCACGTTTTTCTTTTCCAATGATTCTTTTCGTCTTTGTGCAATCCAAGGAGGTTTGTATAACTTTGCAAATATTTCTGACCATTTCTAAGAAAAAAGACAGAGATCTTGAAAATCTACTGGTACTTGACGGGTACTCGTATGATGATGTCACAGAGTACTATACTATGATGATGTGAAGCCATGTACAACGTATTGGGTCCTTACATATTTGAATTGCCTTTCTTTCATACTGAACAGAACAGCAATTTCATACTGTACCTATTCCGCTAAAATTGGATATTAGCACAGATGGATCAAAGTTTTAGCAACAATTCGACATTTTAGCAACGCGCTTATAGTATTTACTGTCCTACGAGTAAAACAGAAACCTCATCGTTTAATCGAGTTGTCGATCGATTACCAAGATCCGGCATTAACCTAAAACAAGAAGCCAAGGAAGTTACTCGTTCTTTTGAAGGTACTGTACTATAATCTTCCCTTTGTTTTACTCAGCAACACCCCGTGTGTTAATAATGGTGTCAATGACACTGTCTCATCTATTACTTATCGACCACCTTTACTCGAGGCTGCATGAGTTTTCCAGTGAAAATAAGATCTGATAGGGGGGTTGTTCAGTCAACTGAACTGAACAACTTTTGCCAGGAAATTCTTACAGGAAATGAAATTACTTATTTTTTGACTCTACCATACAAATTGTCTGATCGAGGTGGTCATTTTGTATGGGAAAGTATTTCTTTTTATTTCTGGAAAGAATTTCCTGGTGAAAGTTGTTCAGTTTCGTTGAGTGAGCACTGAGCAACCCCTATCAGTTTTCGGTACGCTGTCCCTTACACCTTGTATTGTATATCCTAAGTATGTGACTGAATGTAATGTACCTAATCAGTCCAATAGATTTTAAAGTTTTCAGCTATGAATTAACAAACACCCAATTAAGATGCAAGTAAGTTATTAGATACTTGTGATGACTTTAATAGACACCTTAATCAACTATTAACACTAAATACTTTAAAACATTATTTTCTCTGAGGATCTGAGTCATGAGCTTTCATTCCAATTAATCAATTTTCAATATTCAATCAAATTTCAGTTGATATTTTTCTTGCCCGGTTAGGGAATTGCAGGATGATCACTTTGATTGTCCTTTATGCAATAGTTAAGATGCTAAATGCCGCCGGAAGAGGAAGTATTTAAACACTCAATTTTTTGCCGGATTCCTCTCTAGTCGTGTTTATACCGTCCCACCAGAGATTCGAGGAATGTTGATGTTTATAAATATTTACAAACGTTTTCAAACCACATTACTCTGTAAAATCTACTGACTTAAATATAATCGATGTCGTGACGATCGTCTTCTTAGTTCGTGACGTCATGCCTTGCTATTTTGTCTGGACTAAATTAATCTGTATAACAATACCTAATTTAGTTACTGGTTATGATTATGAAACTACATGATGTCGGGTATAGTAAAAGGCGATGATCAATTCAGGGCATAAATGCAGGGTTCCCTGTTAATAATACCTCTACAAGGTGGAATGATGTTCAGACCGCTCCTTCAGAGAAGTACTCTAAATACTGAAGATAGCAAATTTTACTCAAAGGAAACATAATCTTATTTTTTTAAAGAAGTTATGCTTCTGCATTCACAAATTTTTGAGAGTCGCTTTCCACACCCGGGAATCTGAAAATCTATGCATTATTGCGCACACCTGCTAAGCTTGGCGAGTATGGCAAAAATCATTTTTTTATTAATTTTTTTAAAGTAAGTTTCAAGGTATCCCTTGAAGGTCCCCAAGAAGTTACCCAAAAAATAAAAATTATAAATTCAGAATGATAGCCTCCAAACATTAATTGGATCATTATCAATGACTGCCTGCTATCAATGCAAACTAAAACACTAAATATTTGAACCACGTTAGTTATACAAGGTTCTTTACCCATATTCTTTACGAAATTCATGCTCTGATTGTTTAAGAGAAATGCTAAGAATTTTCTTTGAAATATTACTGACCTTTCTGTAATAAATCATATTCCCATTTCTTGTAGTTAAATTAAATAGTTCGACATAAAACTAGGTTCAGTGATAAAATCCAGTCCAAGCAAATAGGTAGTTAAATTCTACAAGTATAAATTCTACAAGTAGAGTGATGTTTACGATGTAAAGTTATAATGGACTGCACCATTAATTTCCAATCAGCTGGCAGTGGGTCATACTCAACTCATACTTACACATAAAACATATTTAAATAACTGTAAAACTGCAAGTAACTCCTCTATGACAGCGGTTCTCAAACTATAACATAGTAGATAGATAGAACCTTTGATAAATCATGCATGTGGCAGTTACTATGAAGAAAATGTTTCAAACTTATAGTTAACGGCAACGGACATTTAGATTTTTTTTAAAGTATTGATTCCAAGATCCAAAAGGTTTTATGCATACAAATACCAGTTCCTTTATAGTCCGAATCAGTACAATTATAGTATAGCGGTCTAGATGGGCTCGCTCTATTGGCACAGTGTCAATCATAGACTGGAGCTCACCTCTGAACAAGACCAAACCAATAGCTTTTTTTTCATACCTACTTTTTTGACCCTTATCCACTTGATGGAAAGAGGGCTACGTAGTCTATCACATTTGAGTAGCATTGCATTCTACACTAGCACTTCAGCAAAGGGCCTCAATAAGGCGTCATATGCCAGTAATTTCACGTTTTTGATCCTAACACGTATGGAGGGCACGTAAAGTTAAAATGATTGAGAACTACAAGTCTTAGGGCGTTCCGTAAAGAAGCGATCTCTGCTATTTCCCTTGACATTATCACAATAATACTGCAAAGGTCAATCCAAATGCTGTTCATTCTCATAGAAGTCTGTTTCGACACATTGCTGCTGCTTGAAATTAAACAGTATAAAAATACCTCAGGCGTCCATCAAGAATGGGTTATGTTTATCTAATTTGAGTTTTATTGTTTATGAGATCAGACGATACTCTGTAATATAAATCAATTGTGTAATGGAGTTTACTATCAATTTATTATTGAATGTTGTCAATGTTTCAATAGGTATTTAAAACATCGGGGATCCAGATGAAAAAGTACAATTTAGTATTTATAATAGTAGGCAGCAGCGGCGTGTAGCGATAAAACAGCTGTCTTGATTTTAATACATTAAGAAATCCTTTATTTGCATCTAAAATATTTTAGTATGGATATGGATTAGATGCACGACCACAACTCGCTATTATTATAACTGAGCATAATGCCATGCCGAAGCTAGATTAGGCAATACATAGGGAAGTGAGCTTGCAATAAAGTCTCCACATGACAGTGGAAGATGGCTGCGTTGTGCAATCCAGAGCTTGCCATTTTCCTCATTTGCCAACGGCGGGATTGGCAGGATGCGGGAGAGGTCGCGGGGGTCTGGCGCGGGGCGGGGGCGGAGGCGAAGGGCTAGAGTGCAGGCGCGGAGATGCCGAGGAGCAACGACCTCGCGCCCGCGCAGCCTCCAGCCGCTGGTGCCCGCTCGCCACTCATGTTCGACACACTCATTGACACACTGCCTACTAACACTACTGCTGACTCTACCCTGCCGACGCAAGCGCAAGCTCATTGCACTCAGATTAGCCTTAATAGACTTGCACAGATGCACGAAGATGCCATATACCAGCCTGTTACGGGACTGGTTAATAATGTCCTCGTTTATTTGCTCTTCACAAACGGTTCGGCCTTTAGCGATCAAAGTAGTTTCTTATCTCGTGTTTTGTTGAATTAACTTTCTCGGACTTTAATCAATAAACCGAACACAATTTAAATTAAACAAACAGTACAATCGCTCGTGCGCCCAAAATTCCAACAGCTATTCGACAACAATATGACAAAATCGTGGAAGTGAAAGTTTTAATGGAGCTGGTCCAAAGTTTGTACTAAAAGGTGCACCTGACACCGGTGTCTGTCTGACGGACGACGTAACATTTCGTCACGGAAGCGTACTCTCAGAATGCCAGGGTTTGATTACTACCATCTCTCAATAACCGCCGGAATGCCTTCACAATAACTACTTAACTTACACGTGCGTGTAGGCACTTCGCGTAACTTATGCAATGAAGTCGGTAAGTCGGTAATCATCCACAATACGCACGGCTGACGGCGAATGATTTATGTTGATGATATTGCTTTTCTGAACTGCATTTTACAGTAAGCGGTCCCAAGCTATATAAATACCAACTTTTGCTACTGACAATTCCACTTAGCAGATTTATTGATAGGTATGATACGACATCAAAGTCTCTATCAACAAACGCAAGACCATATATACGTGTCATGATAAATGCATCGTAAGATTATGCATCGCTCATCCATCAAACTCATTAAAGTAGCACATCCATTTATTTACTAACCTACGCGAGTACAGTTAGAAGAATTTCATCATTGAATATCACATCAAGTAGCAGTTGTATCAGATGAAGGTTTTAGAACAATAGTTGACGGTTGTGCAAATGTATGGCAGCACGTAGGTACACTAAACAAAAGTAATTGAAGTTGTTTAAGAAATTTTGCAAATCTAAAATTCGCACTTAAGCTTTGGAATATTAGGTCGAGTTTTCATTGCGCGGACTGTGTTCTTAGTCAAGTTAATTGCCTCAAACTATACATGTACCTACGTATCGCGGTGCGATATCGGACTCATTGTGCTGGCAGGTGGCGCACGCGCTCAACCGTGAACCCCCGCCGCCCTGCGCAGGCGTCGCTCCACAACTGTTCCCCAGTTTTTTCTCCACTACAAACTAGAGAGCAATGGCCGCACATAAATTCGCTAAGATTAAAACGAACTAATCTATCTACCAATTTCTTCTAAGCTGAACTGGAAGCGATAGAAATACATTTTTTTTTCCGGGCGTAAGTACCTACTGTAGAAATCAGAAGAGAGAAACGAGGGTTTTAGTAGGTGATGAGCTGACTACCAGGAAAACCAGGGTTTTAGTAGGCTATGAGATGATAACATACGTAGCCAAGACACCCTTTTATGGGATCCTTGACGCTTCACCTACCCCGTAAGAGATACAGAACTATAATCTACCGAGGACGCAAAATTTCAATCCGCGCTCCAAGTATAACCCTGAGGATAAACGCGGCCACCGACAACAGAACCAGTTTCCGCGTTTCGAGGAAACGCTCAAACGCTCATATTGTTTTTGACGGATGTCTAGAGATTGTTTTAACGATAAGTTCTGTTCTTACACTTTGTCTCAGTTTTAACCCATTGAAATTTAAATAGTTATGTAAGTTAAAAGATACACGTCCTCGTCTGCTGAAAACAGTATACTGAATTCTGTACCTACTCGTAAAAAGGTTCAAAGTGAATCTTTGTCACATGAAGAGGTCATGATGAGTCCTTACATCAAGTTTGCATAGCTATAGTACGAGTAAACAGATCAATATTGCTAGGATACAAAACCGAAACTTTGTTTTAGGGAACCGCTGCATAAAAAGGGGATATTAATTTCCGGCTCAAACCGAGGAAGCCGGTGCCATGCGCTTGCATGAGGGATCGCGTTACATTACCAAACAAAACAACACTGCACAATACACAAATAAAACTATAGGTGTTCGATAGACGGGTAACGTGAACCATAAAAGCGAAAAGTAAAAGTTAGTAACAGTCTGATTAATTAACAAGCAGTTCGAACATTCCAAAGATAGCGATATGCAAAGCGATTGTGTCTAATTCAACGCTAGATTATACGACTAGAAATGGATGCTGTAAAATAACGAGTGGTGTGGTCAAACCGGGTCCGCGGGTCCGTGGCCGGGTCCTCGCCAATTAACCGCATCCGACCTCCGGGCCGCGTGCCTACCCGATACTATTCATAGATAAGTGACTGCATGCCCTAGAATACTCGACTGGCCACTCTGGCCAGGTGGGGCTCACTCCCCGGCTCGCTGCAAGAATGCGACTCTTTACTTGTCGCTTGGAATTCTCTTTGTTCCAAAAACCTGGGCTAATATTAGTTATATATGGCTGGATTTCACAACACCTTTATTGTAGAGACTAGTTTTGGCCTGTGTTTTGGCGAATTATACAGGGAAAATTAATTTGGGTTCTACCATGGTCTAGAGGGCTTATTATAAAGAACAACGCGCTGCAGTAATTCCAACAAGAAAGGCCAGAATAAACAACGCTATAAACAGTAGATTGAAACCGTAGAGCTTTTGTAATAGGCAATGGGAAAGATCAGAAGTGGAGACCGCGAGGTTGCGCAAGCTGACACATCTTGATACACCTGCGGCGCTGCGCACCATTCCTACACGAACGTTCTCACACCAACATAATCTTGTAACATTTAAAAATTCCTCGAAAGTAGGTGAAATGTTAAACATGCAAATTGAAAAAGCCGAGTCGCCGACGCTTTGATTTTCACCTATTGTACGTCTACGCCATACATAAATAAATAAGCCCATGCCCAAGTAGTTATCAATTTCTCTTGTAAACAAAGTGAGAGATACAAACAAAGAAGAAAGCTGGTGATAATTAAACATGGGTATGGTGCAAGCAAGAGGAAATCGTTTGAAAAAAAGCTGGAGCCTCCATGAATGGGTGGAAAGTGAGGTGGCGGCTGCTGCGCGGTTTCTGTTCACACGCTTCCATACATCTAAGCGTGTTGTTTTCTACACTTATGCTGGAAATATCCATAGAATATAATAGCCGCAATTAATAGACATATCTCACATTTCGAACCGAGACTTTCTATGCCGAATGTGTTAATAAAAGAGTCAAATTCAATGTTAGTTTGATTTGATGATGACTTATCATTACTGATACGCTGTGAGCGTGATATTAATTTTAATGCTTCCTCCATTAAGGTACATAAGAGTAGTAATTTTAGAAATGGGTATGAGAGTGTGAAATAAGACTACGCAGAGGTTAATTAAACAGGAGCGCTCTCCGACAGGAAACAAGACTGGTTCCATCTCGGAGGAAAAAACAAGGTAAGTAACTGTCCTTATCCTGTGCCTAGTAGAAATTCAAGATCAGTGCTATCACAGTAGAAGGAAAGAACAGCAAAAAGTCTTAATGCGAATTGTAGAAAATAACCTTAGTCACCGGAGTACCTGACAGAAAGCAGCAAAATACGGCTAATGATGTAGACAAGATTTCTTTTGACTGGATTAGTTCTAGGGATGGCCACATTTCGTAAATTCATACAATGGTCCTATGGTTTTTGATTTTATAGTAAGTATATATCGAAGCTTCCAATACACCCTCGTCTCGCATGTTATCGCCGTGAATCTTGGTTCGCTGTGGTTTGCAAATCATCTGGTTTTCATCAAAGAAATAGCAATCGTCGGGTCTATACAATGTGGTTTCGGTCGCTTGTAGTTGTGAAGACGATTTGCTGATGATCACTTTTACTGTGGTGCAATGCTATCAAATAATTACCAATGCAGAAAATAGGCAGGTAAGATAAGACTAGTATATAATAACGGAGGTAATAAGTTTTTTTAAGCAGTAACGTTTACCCAGTACGAGTTCCCCGTACTTAAAGATACAGTGATTGACTACTATTGAATGTTAAAGGTAACTACTACATTTAACCGTAAACACAGAATATATAATAGTACTACATACATTAAATATTAACATCGTACACTATAATAACTATAAATTAATATAGTACGTTAATAGTTCGATGAAACTGAACATTAAACAAAATTATCAATATTCATCTGAATACATAAACTAAACGATAAAAATATTGATACCATTTATCACAAGATCAAGTGTATTTTTATCTCAAAAATCGAATTGTATACTTCAAATATAGAGTTTACTTTGAATATAAACTTAACTTAACAATAGTGACTGAAAATTACAGTAGAAAATAACGTTAACAAAAAGTGCAAAATGCAAATGAAATTACAAAACAATTTTGCATGATAAATAGGATCATGGTAAAAGGTCATAGTGTAATCATAAAATAACAAACCTTTTAATTTCAAATCCAGTACCGGTTGGTATAAATTTGCTGTTTCACTGATGAATCTGAGCAACGGTAAAATTCATAAAATTAAAATAACTGGTCATTATCGTTGTTGATCAACGTCTCATTCCACTGGACCGCTGTTTCATCTCACTGGTTCACTGTTTAAACTATCATACGCGGGAATTGTTTTCGAAACGGTTTTATGGTATTTTTAAACAATATTCACGGTTGGTTTGTGACGGCAATGTCAGTGCACGCGTTAACCACGGTTTGGAATGAAGTGTCGAGGAACTAGCGTATAGCGCACCACCGGAGCTGCGCCACACTGCGTGCGCTCGCGGCCACTACCCGACACGAATGGTAAAATAAAACCAGTGGAAGAAAGTCCGACGTCACCGCGATAAAGCCTTCGCATGGCGATTCGAAGGTAACATTACTTATGTTGCGCGTGTACCAGCTAACTGTCCGTCCCAAATGGACGGTCAACAAACACCATGTCTCACTTGAATTCGTTCCATCATCTATCGGCTAATATATGCATGTGACCAATTCAACCGCAGGATGGGATCAGAAAAACAACTTGTAACCACATTCGAACATATTTTATTAATAGCACAACAACACTAAAACTAAAATACCTTTTTTATCACTTCATTACCATTCGCTACTTTTCCTTTCCATGTGTGATTTCTGTGTGTTTTAATATATTATCTATCAAAGATATGCGGCCACCCAATTCTAAAATATCACCCAAAAATACAGCCTTCTATAACACTCTAGAACATTTCTTTACCCCAATGGCATGATTGAATATATCTAGTATTTACAATAAACATCTATATAACATCGATTTTTAATCAATAATTCTCTAAAATACATCAAGTATAACAACAATGTCTATTCAGTTAGGCTTTTAATTGTCGCGTAGAAACATACGTATTTCAGTGATCGGTTCTCTTTCAAGATGATGTCCAACATTATTGCCTTTATCATTACTGCGTGCAGTTTTCGATTGCCAAGTAGATAGAAGTCAAGATAAAGCGACTTCCTTATTACATTTTCTTTTGGCATGAAGAAGTGTCCACCGCTACGCAAAATTTTATCATCAACTCTATGAGACCCGCACCGTGATCAGTTCTCCAACACTATCTCATTGCCAGCCATGCGGCACTATTTAGTAATTCTACATTCGTTTTAAACCCTAACGTACATCTACGCTACATGTGTAAACAAATGAATATCCTATTTCAAAAGTAAATAGGTAGTCTACACTCATACAAATAGGTAAGTTTTTTTATAAAATCATTACAGGGTATAACATGATCTTTTATATCAAAATAAACTCGTCTAAAAAATAATTAAAAAATCATTAGTAAATACCTTAATGTCTAAAATCTAGATTTTGAGTAAAATACCTAAACACGTCTAAGATAACTAACTCGATACCTACAATGTTCGGTACCTACGGAACTCGTACGCAACTCTCATATAAATTACTGAATTATAATTGAAGTTATTTAAAATTGATAGTGCAAGAACTCTAATATTTAAAGCTTCTAACTAATGTTTGACAAATCATACAATTTTATTTCTGCTTTTAATACTCTTGTTAGTAAATCGTTAATAATTAACTTCAGTAAATAATAGACAACAACGATGGGTTTAATTTAAACACCTATTTAAAATAATTAAACTCAACTACGCTCATTCTACCCTTTGTAAGTTATCTTAAAAATTACATATAAGATCTTTCTTCTACCTTTTCGAACAGTTATTAAATTATTACCCAAGACTGATTTTCATTCATAAGTTTTCAGGATGAGTGATATTTATGTAACATACATGTATGGAATATGATTATGTACTTAGTCCTATACGCATTGAAACACAATAGCTAATAGGAAATGTACATTTTATGCACTACATAGACGGAATCTAGATATATAATTAAGCATGTACACATCAGTTAGCATGTACTTTCCGATACACATTTAAAACATCTATTGAACATTCATTTTGTGCGCAAATTTGTCTGTCTATAGTTATTGTATTTAATTTATTGCACACGTTAACAATCATAATGAACTCATATTATTTGTATGACATAAGTACATAATATTAATAATTATCAAACAGGTCATAGAAATATAATAAAATTTATAGTGTACAATGATTTGGACATTTCTTTCCATAAGCGATCCGTTTTCAGCAAACCTTTAAAAAAAAATAAAGCCAAGCAAGATCAAGCTTTTAGCTTAGATCTAGATACTTTGCTAGGTTTAATTAATTTCTCGTATTATCTGTTGTTACCCTGCGTATTTAATTTTTTCTCTCGTCATCATTAATAGGTAAAATATAATTAGGTAAAAATGTTAAAAGATCTGATATTTTTATCGAATAAAATGATGATATAAATTGACACTTTCTGAGACGAAATCAATCATCTCTAAATGGTTTCGAAAATATCATAATATTGTCTATGAAAAATATTGTTACTTTCTTAGCACCACTAACCTACCACCACATCTAAGCGTTCACACCACTTCGTGTTATACTAATACACCATGCAACCTCGAATACTGATTATAAATAGGTAGGTATAGAAGTAATAAAAACAATTCACCATAGCTTCAGTATTCACCTGTAGGTGCGTCATCAATCTGATATAAAGATTACACAAATATAAACTTAAATAAATACCTCTCACTATAAAACTCAATTCCTTTTGTTTTTGTGAGCAAATAATTTAGTCGGGAAAGGTCAGGTACTTTTCTAATAGTATCCATACCTATCTAGTCCACAGAATTATTATTATAATATTAATTTGGCATAAGTAATGGACCAATTCCTCGCTTTCTTTCGCTAAATTCTATACGTACGTTTTCTCAATTATTTACATTACAGTATGTTTAATAATATAATACTAGTTTCTAAGGCTCGTATTTATAAAGCAGTCTCAAGATTGAGAGCAATATTGAGTGCGGATTTGACAGGTCATTTTGTATTGAAATGACGTTTCTGATACTAACTCAAACTCGCTGTCACTCTTGAGAGCTGATTATAAATACGGGCCTAAGTTCATACGCGAGTGATTCATAAATCATGAAATAATGCAAATTGATGGGTGCCAATATGAATTCCACCTCTATCCTAGCAACTGGGGATAGTATCCACTATGAATATTCCTATTAAAAACATGAAACATTTTTAACACAAAGTAACATTAAGTATCACTTTGTATTGAGCGGGTTCTCTAATATTTAAAATTCGTTAACTACAATAAACTAAGCTTTTGATTTGTCATTTTTGGTTTGATCGCTGGATTTCTGTTCGCCTTTAATAGGTATATTTACAGATGTCTTTGTTGTGCTTGATAATGATAATCCACTTTCTGTTGTTGGAGTGACAGATTTAGTAGTAGTTTTAGGAATATGTGATTCTTTAGTTGTCGATGCTTTCATTGTTGTAACTGTTGTTGGCTTGGATGGTATTGAAATGGTAGCCGGGGTCGTAGTTGTATTTTTAGGAGATGATTCAGACGTTATTGATTTTAAGCCAGTTGTGACCGAAGGTTTAGTTAATACTGACTGCGATAAAGCTGGCGTATCACTTGATTTTGTAGCTGTTGTTGTTTTTGTTGAAATCGTTGATGTTTTTGATTCCGCTGTAGTAAAAGCATTTGCTAATGGTTTATTCGATGAGGATGACGATAATATCGTAGCAGACTTTGTACCGGAAGTGGTATATGGTGTTATTGTAGCTGACGTAGTAGAAGTCGTTATTGGTATATGTGATACTGTTTTTGACGATATGGTCATTGGGGCATTTTTCACAGAAGAAATAGATGTGTTCAGAGCACTAGAAGTAGTTGTCTTTGTTGATTCTGATTTCGACAAAGAAGGGACTACAATAGATTTTGAAACAGAAGTAGTTGATGTTTTTGAGTTAATTGACGTCACAATAGTTGTTAGTGGTATATTTGATGCTGCTTGAACTGTAGTAGACACTGCTGTTGGAGTTTTTACTGCAGATGTTGTTTGTGTTTTTACTTCGTTTAAAGCAGATGTTGATAGAGCTTCTTCAGATTTTAAAGTTACAATTGAAGATGTTTTTGAAATGTTACTTATTTCTGATGAACCATTAGGTGTTGTTATGGAAGCCGATGTCTTCACATTAGTCACTGTGGTACTGGTTGGTACTTTTGAATTACCTGACATTTTTACTTTATTTTCATCTACAATAGTACCTAAACTTGGCGATGTTGTTTTAGTAGAAGCTAAAACAGATGGTTTCGTGGCACTTGTCGTTGGAATACTAGCAATATTAGTTGTCTTATCAATTGTACATTTAGGATCAAATTTCGGCATTTCTACAGAATCTTTGGCAGCATTTGGCGACGTGGTAGAGACAGTATTAGAAACTTTAGAATAAGTAGAACATATTTTTGGTGAAATTTCTTTTCTTGAAGAATCAACACCATCTTGTGTTGTGCCCATGCTTGATTTCACGTTACTTGATTTATCAGCAGAATGCATAGGAGCTTCGCGTGTAGACAATTTAGATGTTTGATCTTCTTCTGTCGTTGCTTTCTTCTGCCGCTGCAACTGTCTTGCGCTAAATGAATTATCTTTAGTTATTTCACCCACAATGCTCGGGCTTATAGATGACTCCGGTCTTTGCGAAGTGGGAACATTCACAGACTGAACATTTTTATTTATATCCATTTCTACTTCACTATCTCTAACACCGACTGGAGCTGAGTCGTGCTGTGAAGGCAATTTACTAGACCGATCAATAACTCCGGTTTTAGAAATGGACGTACTTGTAGCTGTGATCACAGTAGACGGACTTTTAAAGTCTTTTGACGCTGTTGATTTCTTTGCAGATTCTGACACTACTGTATGAGTAGTTTGTGGCAATGCTATTCTGTTTATGTCGTTTTCTTTTATTTCCATATTATCTTTGGCTTTTGTAGTAGTATTTTTGCTAGCAGTAATGTCCTGGATTTTCCCTTCACTGGGTATATACTTAAAAGTTTTTAACTCGGTAACAACAAATGGTGTACATATGGTACTTGCAGTAGTTACTGTAGGACCTTTATTTAATATACCAGAATAAAACGATACACTTACAGTTGCTACCGTATTTGACGAGGTTACATGATCTTCATACGACGCATTTTGATCATGTGCTTCGGTTTTTGAAACATTGCCAGAAAGAAAGTCTTTTTTAGCTGACCGAAGTTCATTTCTGTCGCCACTGCCTTCCACTGAAGATATAATTGGTTGGGGCGTAACGTGAACTGGTTCTAACGGCTTAGTTTTTCCATCAGTATGAATTTTAGCTGTTGTAAATATCAAGGGACTCGGACTATATGTTTTTTGTTTATTGCCATCAATTTCAACAAGAACTTGGGTTTTAGGCGCAGAAAAATTATTACTCTCGGCATGACTAGCAAACACATTTGTGTTCATATGATTATGAATTGGAGCCGCACTCGCGTATGACTTAGTAATTTGACTATCTTTTATACCATTAGCATACGTTCTATTATTTGTTACACCAGGAACGCTTGTCATCGACGGAACACTTGTTTTATTATCATCGAGCAATTTGTCTTTTTCCTCACTCTTGTCGCTCGTAGAGTCAGTCTTAGTTTTTGACAATGAAAATTTGGCACTGTGGCTCCCAGTCTCCATCTTCTCTTTCTCTTTCTGTAGCAAGGGTTCTACAACCCCATCATCAGACTCGAGACTAAAGTTTTGAACTTTTCTTTTTATTGAAGTTTTCTTAGTTTTTAATATTCCCGCTCCGGGCTTCTTAAGTTCGTTATCTAATCCACTCGTAATGGATGTAGAATCCCCGCCATCTTGAGATGCCTGAAAAATAATATTAGTTTTTTCAAAATGTAGATAACTATGTCTCTATTGCTGATTTTTTTCCTAATTATAATAATTAATAGGATTCGTCTATTACTTCAAAATTCATAAAGATGGGTGTAATAATATGTTCCACTGGTAAAGTTCATTAAAAGCTTTCCGCATCATAATAAGAAAGAGTTTTTGATTATGTTAATCCACTCAAAATGCTTGTAAATTTTAAGTTTACAGGTTCAAATCCTACCTGCGTCAAATTTTGGATCTCTTATTTATAAGTACGTTTGAAATCCATTGACCGCTTTAATAGCTGCTCTCCTAGACGATAAGCTTATGGTTCTCTCACCTTGCGCATGGCGACGAGTGGATGCGTATGCGGAGGTCAAGCGCCGCGCTCCCGGAGCACGGGGCGGCCGTGAAGCAATAGTACAGGTGGTGGCGATAGTTCTTCCCCTCGCAGAGACGGTATGACAGTCGCACATGTAGAAGAAGAAGACTGACCCCACTCTTCGGTAGGACGGGCTAGCACTCTTGCTTTCTGAAATCGTGACAGTAATGCATTTAGGTGGTTACTATTTATGGTTCCTATCACCAATTATTTTATTAACTCAGCAACAAACTAAACCTTAATTTGTTTGCTCTTAACTCTAATGTCTAGGATAGAGGATACCCCAACAGAATAAACATTAAATAAAAAATCTTGTGGTTGGTTGGGCAAAAATAGGACTCCAGTTTGGCAAACGCCACAAACCTTAATCATCACTTCCCGAAAAAGAATAAATCATCATCAGTATTTTACCTCCATAATAGTCAAGTCGTCAGGGCCACTGCAGATCTGGTCAACTGCCATCAACACCACCACAAGAACCGGCAACATGCCCAGAGTCCATCCCACTGCGTCCGCCCACATCGGGTATAAGTAGTGGCCATACGATGCTGGTTTGTACTCGATCCAGTTGAACACTAGAATGAACTGAAAACCAAAAAAAAAAACAATATATAGGTAGAGAAGAATTAATAAATAGGTGCTGATTAAAAAACTGAAGTTCAGAAACGAGCACAATTGACATACTCGCGTAGCTTGAGCAGTGTTAAATTTTTGACTAATATTTCTTGGATCCAAAATATCTTAAGGCAACTGTGGCACACTCGTACCTACAACCTTATTTTATCATCTTCTTCATCAGACACAGATCAGACAAGTGGTGGGTGCGCAAAGCAATGGAAATTATCTAATACTTAGTTATCATTTGTTTGGAAAAAAAAAATTGTACCACAAATAATTTTGTTCTTACCACCAAAGCAGAAGGCGTGATGACTCGCCACATGGCACTCCAGAAGAACACCCACAGCTTGGACTGCTTGCCGATCATACGTTGGATGTCAATGCAAAACTTCTCCGCGCCGTAGATCCAGGCTATCAGGATGCATTCTCCGATGGCGATGATGAGCACCGACCAGTTCGCCGCGTATTTATCCATCAGTTGCAACCAGTACATACCACTCTGCAAAAATACTTTTGGTTATTCCTAGTGACAAAAGAAATCTCCAAAACAAGAACAAAATCGAAAAACTTGAAATTTTCTTAGAAAAGACATTAACGCGTGCGTTTTTTGTTCCATACTTAAATAATATTTTTAAACAGTTAAAAAAAACTTATGTTGGCAATAAATTGACTATTTTATCATTAAAACAAAAATAACGACTTACATTAGTGGTAAAGATGAGTCCACCAAAATATCCGAACACTGCAACAGTCAAGACGACCCAAACTTTCTTCTGCCTAAATCTTGGGAAACGGTCCAGAATGGCTGTGGTTACTGTCTCCATCAAAGCGAACTGAAACAGACACCTCATTTTCATTAAGAATGCCACTTTCATCTGTATTGATGGACAACCTACTATTTTAAAAAATAAAACTAATTAGTTGATGTCTTTTGTATGGGGCTACGACTTGGCTGCGAGCTTTACATTCTAGAATTCGTCAAAAACCTTGAAATCAAGATACATTATAAACATTCTAAAAAGATGATTTTACGGGTTCCACGTACCTGCGAGTCAAGTCCAAGAGTCAGCAGCATAATGAAGAAGAGGATTGACCAGAGCGGTGATATAGGAAGCCTTGTGACCACTTCTGGGTATACAATGAAAGCCAACCCGGCTCCCTGGTCAACCACCTTGTCCACATCCACGTCCAGCTCGTGGGCCAGGAACCCAATTACCGAGAAAATGACCAGACCAGCAAAGAAGGAGGTCAGGATGTTGGAGACAGCGACGATTAAAGAATCGCTGGAAGAGATTTAAAGTGAGGTTGAGGGAGTGGAGTATAGAACATTATTTCATCGCATTATACAAATTTGTACTCACATATAACAGTTGTTGGTAAACTTGTTATAAGAAGAAAGTGTAATAAGGCCGCCCCAAGCTGGACTGAGAGCAAAGAAGATCTGGACAGCTGCGTCACCCCAAACCTTGAAATACAGAAATCGTATTTCTAATTTTAGTTGTACCCCGGTGATAAATAAAAATATTCATACAGTTGTACTCTAAGGACACTAAGCAAAAAATGTGAATAATATCATAAAAATATTTACCTGAGCGCTGATAAGTCGACTGAAGTCAGGAGTGAGATAGTAGAGGATTCCCGTAGATGCTCCAGGCAGAGTAATACCACGGAAGAAGAGAATTACCAAAACTACGTAAGGAAATAGCGCCGTGAAGTATACCACCTAAAAAGCAAACATTATCATGTATAGAGGGTGTTTCTGCGGTCGCGTCACGAAGGGGCTCCTAAGTCCCAAAATAAATGTCTTTGGATGACGACTAATATGTAAGTGAATGACCGTAATTAATTACTAATTATATTCGATTTTAAACATTCTCATGGAAAAGTCCAGCATATTGCAAATCATTGCTAAAACGGAGGACCACTAATGCTAGGGTTTCAACAGATAAGTGGAAATGACTGACCTTTCCCGAAGACTGCACTCCTTTGCACAGACAGAGGAACACAATAATCCAGGCTACCAGCAGGCACACTGCCATTCCTGGGCGGATGTGGCCCGTCTCTTCGATACCCGCAGATAAACCCAGAACTTGGTTGCTGATAATGTAAACAAAGACTTTTGTTGGATGATCTATTTTGGGTTTGGGTGTTATATTTTGAATGCTATATTTTGTATGCTATCTTTTGAATCCTATTTTTTGGATGCTCTCTTTTGAATGCTATATTTTGGATACAATCTTTAAGATGCTATTCTTTTGGATGATATCCCTGGATGCTATATTTTGGATG
Organism: Scrobipalpa atriplicella; assembly: GCA_029255725.1. Classification (NCBI taxonomy): domain Eukaryota; kingdom Metazoa; phylum Arthropoda; class Insecta; order Lepidoptera; family Gelechiidae; genus Scrobipalpa; species Scrobipalpa atriplicella. The sequence goes on from JARACY010006218.1 coordinate 17,377, forward strand.
CTATCTTTTGGATGATATTTCTGGATGCTATCTTTGTGGAAGCTATCTTTTGGATGTTAACTTTGTAGACTATCTTCTTGATACTATTCGTTGAGGCAAAACCAACCCCAGGCACGTAATGTCCCATAAAACGATCGAGAATGGAAAAAAATATAGAGAAACATTTTCTGTGCTATAGATATATTAAAAATATCCGTCCATGGGTATATCGATCATTCCATATCCGTTTCCAAGCTCAACCAAATAATGTTGCTTGAAATCTTAAGATTGTGATTGATTAGATAATAGAGACCAATATTCTGACGCGCTCGCACATCAATCATATCATGTCTTTCCTATTATTCTCTGTCGACGCAGTTCAAACATAATCATATTCGTGTTGAGCTTGACCTTGTGCTTTAGATAGATATGTTCCTGTTTTGATTTACTTACTTGATCTCTATCATCAGGCGATATTTTGTTTGCATTGTTATTTTCGAAAAACTTTTAAAAATTTACTTTAGAAAAAAATGAAAGTTTGACTTACGTAAAGTATTCCTCAGCAGGAGGTCTCCGGAGAGCTTTTTCTGCAAGAGCGTGGATGTTGTGTTCCATGACATAAGTGTGATTCAAGCATTTCCTTAAATAGTATGTGCCGTTTTCAGCTAGACACTCATCGGCTTCTTCATATGAATAGCAGTCTGAAATAACCAAAATAATGTTCTATAGTCGTGTTCAGAATAACCATCTGTTGAAAGTTACGTAAAATCAACTTACGAACTGTGCTCCAA